>JAMKCH010045024.1:0-12529 GCA_023653785.1 Ophioderma brevispina | reverse complement strand
AATATATGTTCTTCCTATGGCCTAGACTATCATTTGAGAGCAAATTGAAGAAATTTCATATTTTTTTGAAAATGTGCCAATGCCGCTTTAAAATTAATTTCTTTGCCTTTGTTTTAAAAATCTTTAATGGACAGTTTCGCCATCAGTGTAAAATCACACGAACCCTTTATTTCCGCAAATTGCGTACAATTACCACGTTACTTCACCCCCAATTTACAAACATGGACTATTCCGGGCGACGAAAACAAAACACTCCATTTCTTGAAACAATTTGCCCAGGAGAAGACTTCATTCCGGGGCTTCATTCCAGAAAAAACAACCACCACACAAAACAACCAGGGAAACGTACTACAGCATTTACAACATTAACAGTCGTTCCTACAAACCAACAAGAAAACGTACGTTATACAACATTTACAACATTCGGTACGGAAGGTGAAAACCGAGGGCGCTAAACATCATTCAGATGCGAAGGGTAGAAGAGAATTATGCCGTTTCTCCTTTCAAAGTGAGACTTTTAGAGATATGACTAGTTGTCTCCCATAGACCCTGTGGACCACGGCCATATTTTGCCCTCTTAATTATTATCAAAACGTCATTGACAACGCAACCTTTATATTTCCGGCTTCTGTACAGTAAGACGAACAATTTGGCACCATTTTAAAACAAACCGATGAATCTGAAATTTTACCCCCAGTGTGACCTTGAACCAGTTTTGTTTTGTAAAGATGGAAATGCCCTTCTCGGGCTATTGTAGATGCTCTGAGGAGTGGTACCTCTACTTAATGAAAGCTTTTATAGCTAAGGCTATCATGCAAATTTCATTGAATATTTGAACACCTAATTTGCATAATTTTAAGAAAAAGAAAATACATTAAATTAGATGGTATAAGGATGGGGCTCCCAAGTTTATAACTTCCATGACATGTCGCCGGGATTCCAAAATGTATAGTTCGTACTACCTGTGACCATTGGTTTTGGAGTTATAGGGTAAATTGACTAAAACCGTAAAAAAAGGTTAATTTCCATTTTTACAGAGGTCAAAATCAAAACTTGGAAAGACTCTGGCACATTTGAAAAATAGTGCGCCCTCTAGATTTTTCAAAATTGATATTATGCATGTAAAGCTTCTTATTATGTATGTAAGCTTTTATATACATTAGCCCTCAACTGAAATTATTAGGCCCAAATCAGTGCGCTTATGGGCAAACAGAACGATTTTATAATTAATGTCGCCGGCGACATTAATGCAGCAGACGACGCGGAAATGGCGCGCAACACAAGAAAACACATGCTAAAGTTGATTCTCATGACATGCACCTTGTTGACCGGTCTGTGACCTTTGTGGTTTTAATACCATGAGTACGAGTCCATGATATTCATGTAATAGACACATCTGTTGATTAAAGTTACGGAAATCTTAAAGTTAGCCAACAAAATCTGCGGAAGTCTTTAACCTCTTATTAATGTCTCTATCTGTTTTGGGGCATGATATGTTTATGTGCAAAATATATCTCTGTTCTTCCAATGGCCTAGACTATCATTTGCGAGCAATTTGAAGAAATTTCTTATTTTCTGAAAATGTGCCAGTGCCGCTTTAAATCAATTTTGGTTAAAACAAAAATGTTCATCTAGCTTAATAGCAAACTAAGGAATATTTTTAACATCTGCAACGCATAGGTATCATGTTATGTGATAAATAGGTCATAGGGCAACATAACCCAATTGGCAATGACCTTTGACCCTTATCTCGTTACGTAAACATTTAACATTGTTAACACAATGATATATAATGTTTTAATATTTTGATGTTTTACTTTTATTGAATATCTTGTTGAGTTCAGTTTGCAAAAAGGGCTTAACTAAGCTGAAGTAATATTCTCATACAAACACGATTTTTTTAAAGTGGGAATCCACCGAAACTTTCACCAATTCCTTTTTAGGAAAAGAAAAAACAATATTTTGAAAACCATGAAGGCGTCCTGCTTTCTTAGCTGGGATGTCCTTTCGGTACCCACACATCCCCTCAAACAATAAGCACCACTCGACAACATGCATGGACTGACCGTATAAAAAAAGCAGACTATATGATATGCCTAAAATTGACAAGGCCCGGTAATGAAAAGATGCGCAAATGGTTATACTAGATTCCAGTGATAGTGGAATAGTCTCTACCTTTTGTAGGTGGAGGTATGAAATGAGGGGATTAGTATATAAAAACTGTAGTCCGTGTATTTGTGGCATGATGTGCGCTATAGCCAACCTGTAGCGGTTGGGCCATTCACAGTCCCAATCAATAGTCGAGCATAAACCTAGAATGTCAGGAAAGCGCAAAATAAATCCAGGAATAGTTTGCTAGTGAAAGCAGATGAAAGTGATTTTATGATAGTGAAGATAAAGTTTGCATTGTAACACAAGTGACTGAAAGACCCTCTAAATTTATGATATGTTTGGTAGCAAGTTAAAAACCAACTCTGGGTAGAACACTATGCCTCACATAGTATAAAAACAAAGAAATTGACTGGGGGGGGGACGAACAACGAACTTTTATTGTAGTTGGCAAGTTTCTTCAATCCGATCTCTTTTGTATTGCGAGGAAGAATCGAAGATTTTCTGGATGTATTTTTGTCACTATTTTGAGTAATGGACGAAGTCCAAAACTCCGTCAAAACTCTACCATCATATGGAATCTACTATATTAAAACCCAAGGGGGTGAAGCCCATTCAAAAACCAGGCATTCGTACGTGCTGGGCGCTGACATTTTTTGAATATTGCACGGAATAATTATTATTTGGGTGCTTGTATACACAACTCATGTCAATTCGATACAACAATCGTGCCAAAAGATCATTGTTTGATTTGGGTGCTATTGGATTTTGTCCACCCCATGGCCACACAACGAATGAATGGAGGTGGCCGAATACAGGGGGTGAACCCCATTCAAAACCAGTCGGTTCCGTGCTGGGCGCTGACATTTTGAATATTTGCAACGGAATAATTATTAGTTTTTGGGTGCTTGTATACCACATAATGTCGATCGATACAAACATGCCAAAATAGTCAGCAGTTTTGGATGTTGGGTTGCATTGGTGGTTAATTTTTTTGCCTACCCCATGGCCACACAACGACTGAAATGACCCGGTTCAGTGGTCTTGATTTAAATAACCGCCTCAATGAATACATCTTTTCACCTAAGCTGCATTGCATTATGGGAAAAAGAGTATCTGAGCACAATGATCCAGGTGCCCACTATTATTACACCTGGCCACCTCGTAACACTTACATCAATTTGTATCACTACCGATAGTGTATATGCAAAGCGTTAAGCGGCACCCACAGTAATGTGGAAGAAGCGGAGCAGCCATTGCTTTCTTATTGTTTGGTACTCTATGTTTTCTATTGTGGTCGGCAAAACATGCGAGACGATGGAATTTCTAAAGATGACGAACGCTTTACCCTCTCTTATCTATATAGAACCTCTGGCCGAATACAACCTCCCTCAACAATTCTGCTGTGTGAGGATTTATGAGCAATAATATCATATAATGCAGTTGTGGAGTATCAAGATTAATTATCCCCCCTGGCTTGAAAAGCCGAAAAGGAAAAAGGGGATATTGGCGATTGTGGCAATGTCCGCCATTAAGGTATGTTTATGTATGTGTGTGTTTGGTAGGGTTTTGGTTAGGGTTCGTTTTTTCGCGTCTCCTTCGAAAAGTTTAAGTCCGATTTGAACCAGACTTTGGGTTTAAGGTGCAATGAGAGAGTTTCTCTTCCTGTGTGGATGATGTCAAAAGGTCATGGACCAAGGTCAAAGATCAGCTGAGGTCATATTTAGGGGGTGACCAAAGGTCTTATTGCTTGCTTTTTTTAAATTAAACCAATATGTGTTGTTGGATTATTCATATTCATATTGTGTTGTTGCAATATTCCAAATATTTACTGACAAGCCAAAAATAATTAAAACTTAAAAGAACTTATTTTTTGTTGTTTTTTCTATTTTATTTTTTAAGCCGCATGCTCAACAAATAAGACGTTATCAGAAACAAACAGGCCATCTTAACAACCAAAATATCACATAATGGTTTAAAAAAAACCAGAAGTGGTTTTTAAAAATACACGAATGTGGAATTCATTTGGCACTTTAAACATGAAGATATTGCAGATTTCCCCGAGAACGAATGGTCAAGATACGGTTTTGGACATCAGCCAACGTTTCCATCGAATCAGTTAGCAACAGATTCTTGAGCGGTCGGCATGGCACATTTTCACAAAATTGAATGTTTCTTCCATTTGCTCTCAAAATGATGCTAGGCCATGGAAACAGATATATTGTTAACATAAAAAATAACATACCCCAAAACAGATAGGGACATTGATATGAGGATAACGATATCCAGGTAGTTTGTAGGCTACTTTCAAAGGTTTCCATAACTTATCAAAACAAATGTTATATTAATGATATTTTGACTCGTACTCACTGAATTAAAACCACAAAGTTCTAGACCGGTCAAACAGTGTGCATTAGCGGTGGGAAACATGCATACGGCGTGCGTGTTCTTGTGTTAAACGCCATTTTCGTTGTCTTGCTGAATTTCGCGTAAATTACAAAATCGTCCGTGTACCCATAAGGAAGCTGAAACTGATTTGGTCTTAATCATTTCGGGGGGTGAGGGCTTTGTATATTAAAACTTTACAACCATGCAAAAATATCGATTATGAAAAATCTTGAGGGCGCAATTAATTTTCAATGTGCCAGTTTCTCTTAATCTTATTTTGTTCTGCACACAGTAACATCCAAGATGTATCCTGCCACATTGCGATGTTGCAGATATATTATAGTATTGGCATTTTTTCTGCTGCTTTGAAATGTCCGCATACATGCTCATCCCCAGTGCATAGATTCTTATGCTCCATTTGACACCATCGAGCTGGAATTCTGCCAAGACTATTCCATGTTTGGCTGTTGTGATGCTGAACGTGACTCTGCAATCAAGCAACAGTATGACGATATAGTAGGTGATGTCCCGTTATCAAATTGTCGTGAGAAGTTGAAGGAATTATTGTGTCAGGAGTGTTCTCCGTATGCTGCTCACTTGTATACGACAGAATCAGATGGCATCAAAATCTCCATTACCCTGGAATTTGTGAGAACTACGGTACCACCTCGTCACCAAGAAGTGCAAGTTATCTATCGCTAGCAACAGATGATCCAGACATTATAATTGCTGCTGCCAAATCTACAGAAACATTCTGCACCAAAGTCACCTTAGACTCTGCGTATTGCTACCCTCGTATTAGAGATGACGACGATCTCCAGAGCTGGATCGACGAGTCGCGTAATGGGACTGGGCGGTACAGCGAAGGCTGTGTTTGCCTAGACGAGTTCGCAAAAGGATACGTACTCCCGTTCTGGCCAATCATGGCCACTGATAAACACGCAAGATTGTTATAGACAGAACAAATTGGCTGGTGCATATTTATTTTTACAACAAAACCAAACTTAATGAGCCGTTTTTAGACATGCAATCGA
This sequence comes from Ophioderma brevispina, assembly GCA_023653785.1. Lineage (NCBI taxonomy): Eukaryota > Metazoa > Echinodermata > Ophiuroidea > Amphilepidida > Ophiodermatidae > Ophioderma > Ophioderma brevispina. The sequence goes on along the minus strand of JAMKCH010045024.1, from coordinate 6,998 downwards.
CAATACTCACTTCAACTCGAAGAGCAGATGAACGCGGATTCCTTGGCCTAGCATTCCATCCAAACCACTTATCAAACCGTAAATTGTATGTCTACTACACTCGCCAGAGTGATAGCCAACATCAACAGATACGCATAGTAGAATACAAGACACTTTCTGATAACATCAATAAGGTTAACACCAGCACAGAGCGAATCATCTTGGAAGTTGACCAGCCATTTGCTAATCACAATGGAGGCCAGATACTATTTGGAACCGATGGATACTTGTATGCTTTCCTGGGAGATGGTGGGGGTGCTGGTGATAAATTTTGGTACCACTGGAAATGGACAAAATCTGTAAGTATGCATTTTTAATACAACACTGTAGTAGATTTCAAAATAAGTGAGACCGCATTAAAAGTTTTAGGTCTATCCATTCACCATGAGGTCCAGTGGACCAGTGGATAAAGCGCCCGTCCCACACGCCAAAGGTTGTGGGTTCGAGCCCCGCTGTGGCCAATGTGTTTCGCCCTTGAGTAAGGCGCTTTACCTCAATTACTCCTCTCCACTCAGGTGTATAAATGGGTACCGGTGAAGAAGTAACCATTTTCCGGCGTGAACAATAGAACAATCGATTCAGTTGACTCTTTACGCATCATTAGTTTCACGCTTTATTCCGTTTGCGTTATCGTCTATGGAGCCCGGACCATGGCTCCTACCGGACTAAAGTAATTATAGTCCGGCAGGTATCATAGTCCGGGTATCATAGACGGCAACGGAATAAAGCGTGAAACTAATGCTGCGTGAAGAGTCTTCATCTTCATATGGTAGAGTGCATCCCTCAGTAAAGAGTATTTCTGCACTTTTTATATCAGCATGATTGGCAAACATAAGTGCAAGTGTCCAGTGTGGAAACAAAATATATACAGTGCAAAGTGCGAGTAAAAACTGCTTCACCATTTAAGGAAGCTGGATGCTGGTGAGCCCATGCCGAAAAGCTTCAACAGATGGGGCTGCAATGAGTGAAGAAGGAAGACTGTTCAACATCTTGATGGCATATGGAAGAAGGAGTACTGGAATGCTAGTATTCTGGCACTAGGTTGAATGTATTTCTGGTTGTGACCTCTTAAAGAGTCAATGTTACGACTACTTCTGATGGTAAGGTAGTCAGCAACAGGGATGTCAACTGAATCGATTGCCCTATTGTTCACCATTGTTCCCGGACTGTGAGCCCGGAGGACCATATCTCCTGCCACACCGGCATTATTCAATGTCGGGAAGGTAACAGACTCGCTGTAGAGGAGGTGTAGCGAGCCCCCTACAGCAACATTATATGGTGGAGTCTGGCCCAATCGCTTCGAAAGAGAGATGGACACTCCGTTCTTGTGTACACAGGTCCGTCCCCTTTACCTTTTCATTCACCGTGAGAGGTAAGAGGAAATATTTTAATGACCACAGGTAGGAAAGTTTATGGTACTCATACAATGTATAGTAATGTAGCTAGTAAATAAATGTTGACATAAAATACATTGTTTCACATCTAAGATAGCTTGGATGTTTCATTTGAAGTATAGGATGAAACACCAGCAAATATTTCATTAAATGTTGTTATTTGAACATACCTTTGACACTACAAAGTATCATTCTTTAATCACAGTACTGGAGAAATAATGCATTCTTATATCAATGCACACATAACACAGCTAAGTTTTTATTTTGCCATAAAAAGTGGGTCAAACTTGTATAAGAGATTAGCACAAAGCGGATTTGACAAATCCTTCTATCATTAACAGACCATTGTAGAACTGAATGCATCAGTTTCCAGTAAGCCAATTCTGTAAAGTAACTTTGTAGCATGGACACAATATGTTTTGTGCTTATAGTCTCCACATGGCCGGGTTTCGAACCATCACCCTATGTATGTATGGAATCTCCCGTAATTTGAAATCTACTATAGTTACTAAAACAATATTAAAATGAAATGCCTTAGTTGTCACAACATAACTTTATAAAATCATGTAAAGGCAACGAAATCAGCAAAACTTGGAATCGGTGCAGGGCCTTTTGTTTGCTTTCCTGTTGTGCTGATAATATAGTCTTGTAATGATACGCTTCTCTGGTTTTAATCGTAATATTGAGGAATAGGGTTGATTTTGAGGCTTCATCTGACCAAAATGCACCCGCTAGCTTTTTGCAGTAAACCGTTCATCACATAGGTTGTGTTCGATTATTTTGTAGAACTAACTTGCTGCTTCTGTGATTCGCATTGATATCGACCGACATAATACGGTACAACAGTATGGCATACCACACCGGATAAACCCATTTGTCACGACGATCAACCTGTGAAAGACATGAAATCTATCATATGGGCACTACGAAAAGTGGCGATGTTTCTGTGACAGAGGCGAACCTGTAAACAGGTCAGGAAGAGGGCGCATATTCTGTGGCGATGTTGGTCAAAATTGTACGAAGAAGTGGACATAATCGTGAATGGTGGGACTTCTGGCTGGAGGGGCAGACGAAGGATAAACAATTGTCTTGTTTTGATCATGATTTGTGTGAAACACTAGGAGGTCCAATAATCAGGCATCTTCAAAACCTCACCGCCGGTTTACCGTCAATTTTACCATGTTTCACTCGGTAAGAACCCAGAAGGCCCTGCCAAATCCGAAGGTTGAGGTTTGTTGTCTTCCCTAACTTTACTTATCTGATATAACAAAGTGATTTATTTTGCACCTGATATGCTAAACAATAATAGCAACTTTTCACACTGTAGAACGTGGTTAACTCATTGACTTATCCTTCGTGAATACATACCTCTTAAACGGACATTTAATAAGCAGACAGCCAGCCACGTATCCTAATGTGTTCTGAAAAAAATTATTCCCTATGCATTTGATTGAAGTAAACATGATAGGCTATAAGGTACTGTAACACATCTGTTGCCTTTAGGACATAGTCCTATATGTTCGCCTTATTTGTAAAAAACCTGAATTATTTACTGCTACCGCAGGGTAGATGCTTTGTCGTCCTATGCTAACATCTAATGGTCTAATGCTTATTGTCACTTGTACATCCAAATATCTTTGTAAAATTCTAAACTAGATAGCTTCCAATAATGGTCAAAAAACTGAGAGGCGCTCCGATTATCCAACCAACTATCATAAATTGTTCAGAAAAAAATTATGTGGCATTTTTGGTTGTACAACACGGCAACCACGTCAGATCAACTGCTCATATGTTCTAGTTTCTCCTAAGAGTTGTTGCCAAAAATACAAATTTATTTTTTGGCCTTTTGGGGCCAAAAAAGATGATTTTTTGGCCAAACATATGATTTTGATATTGTTGATGTATTTGATATCTTAAAAACAAGCTTTATCAGAAAATTATCACTTTAAAGCAATTTGGACTTATTTTACGTCTTAAATAACACATTAAAGATAATTAAAATAAAGAAAATAAAAGGCTTTCCAGAGCATTAAGGTCATTTTTCTCAAAATTTGTTTTATTTGAACCTAGCACATAACATGTTTAAAGTAAGCAACAAAAGCATCAAAAACACATTCACAGTTCTGTTTGACCTAAAGTGTGAATGCCTTTTACTTTTAAGTATAAATTACAGGACTGCTAACTTTTAAAGGGCAATCTAGGATTGTTACAATGATATTGCCTATATGCAATCGGATGAACATTCACATAGGGATTTTGGTCCGAAAATTGGTTTTTCTGCATTTCACTTTTTGGTAACTAGAAGATCATGTAGTATTTAGATGAAAGTCCGTTTTATCCAATTGGCTATATTTTTAGTCCATAAGTACCTAGTTAAGGTAGTAAAAACACATAAATAAAGCATCAGCGCATTAAGGTCAGTTTTCTCAAAATATTGTTTATTTCAACTAATGATGTACCGGGTACATAAATTTAAAAGTAGCATAAAAGCATAAAAACACATTAACCTGTTCTTTTGACCTAAAGTGTGAATTCGTTATTTTAAGTAGAAATACAGTAGTGTTTTAACTTTAAAGGGGCAATCTAGTATATGTTACAATGATGCTATATCATCTGATAAACATTCACATAGTGATTTTGGTCCGAAAATTGGATTTCTGATTTCACTGTATTTGGTTATGTCTATATTATCGTCATAATTAACAAATTATGTAGAAAAAACGAAGACAAAGTAAAACATCCCGAGCATTTAGGTCATTTTCTCAACATAAATGTATATTTGAACTAATATTAAGAAACATGTTTAAGTAACACAAAAATCATTAAAACATGTTAAAACAGTTTTGACTGACCTAAAATACAATGCTCTCACTTTTTAATTAGAAATAAAGCTGTGTTACCTTTAATGGGGCAGTCTAGGGTATGTTAAAATAATTGTTTAGTCAACGGGAATAATTCAAAATTGTGATTTTGGACTGAAAATTTGACCAGCTTTTCCTCACAACTCAGAAGCCGTTTCGCCCGGCCTTCCAGACGACATATGCCAGATGGATCGTGGCAGTCATAAAGGAGAGCCTAGCTAGTACGGTGCTTCGTCTGACGGGGACGCACATAGGAGCTCACTAGCGGGGGAGCCTACCTGGGCCTCCTACCGGGGAGCTTCTATACAAGATGTCATGGACGCTATGGGATGGGCTTGTCCTTCTACATTCCAACAATTCCAACAAGTTTATCTCCGAGATGTCCTAGTACGCAGCGCACAGTGGGCCAGAATGAAGACAAAGTGTGCCAAAATTCAATGCACTTTGAGGGAAGCATATCAAAGCTATAATATGATGTATTTAGGGGTTTTCAGACCTCAGGAGTTCAATGGAAGTATTTTTAAAAATGTATGACATCATCTAAATACTGTTTCCTGATTGGCCAGAATTAAAAACTAGTATAATACAAGTCACTTACATGATCGGATTGAAATTTGAAACTGATAGGGGGTTTCAAGGCCCGAGAAATTCAATACCAGCATTTAAGATTATCATTGACGTCATCAAAATGCTGTTTTCTGAATGGACGGGCCTAATAGTCGTTATAATATCAATAAACTTGCATACTTTACAACATTTTAATACTAATAATGGGTTTTGAAACCTTAAAAATGCAATAAATGCATGTTTGATTCTCTATGAGGTCACCTTAATGCTGTTATTTGATTGGATGGGGCCAACAATCATTGGAATACAAAGCAAATTAATAATTTCTTTTATTTATGACACAGAGAAGGGTTTGAGAACGGGATAATTTTTGATCCGTAATTTAAAAAAAAAAATATGCATTTCCCAGCAGCAAATTTTCGGGTGAAATATCGCAAATCCTGTAAAATAAAGGGCAATGCCAGTGAATTTAGGGCAAAAAGAAACAGTAAATTGCCTGTTAATATATAATTTTGTACGTGCATTTTCCAGTAAATTCACTATTCATCGTACTTTTGTTTTTGCTATTACTGTTAATTACCCATTACGGGAACCGTTTTTTTTACAGTGTGGATTCTGCTTAGCGTTCGGGAATAGCGTAGTATGGTCAGACAGTCAGAGAAAAAAATGGATTCTGATTTTGTCCGCCATTTTGAATCTTTAAATGCCATTTTTCTCAATATATGTGGTATCTATGGAAAATGTATTTTATTACCTTTAATTTGCTGCAAAGATAATTCACATCGGTTGGGTATAGACCGAGCTACAATCTTTTGAATCAAGTAGTCAGTTTTCCCCCGTCCACGGATTCCCATTTAAATACGTGGAGATCAACGAAGCAAATCACTATCCAAAATGATGATAGAGTATGGCCATGCTTATGTTAAGGTGTAAAAGCTAGTTATAATGGTAAGATTTTTTTGAAATATTTTTTAAAAGGTGTGGCATATTTTTGTCTACAAATAAAGACAATGTTTAATATGCATTTTCTAACTCAAAAGCTTATCATCGAAGTTTGTTTCTTCCAGAAACTGATACATGTATCAAATTAATATATTTGTCAAATGATATTTATGAGTGAGGAAGGTATAGACATGTATATATGGCATCAAAAGTAAATTTGTGACTGAATTTTCTGGGGTTATATATCGTTACATTCTGCATCTAGTACTATAATCCGATTCCTTCCGAGCATTGATTTGCTTCCATGAACGCCATTCATTTTAACGTGAATCCGTGAATAGAGCGCCAAAGCGGCAACTTGAATTTAAAAGACTGTAGCTCGGTGTATACGTAACCAATGTGAATGAACTTTACATTTAATTAAAGCTAATAAAATATATTTTCCGCTGATACCACATATGTGGAGATAATGTTATTTTTTAAATGCAAAATGGTGGACACAATCAGGGTCCAGATTTTTTTCTGACTCACCCTGTATCATTGCGGGTGATTTTAAGTCCCTAAATTACGAGCACAAGTCTGATAAAAGTATGTCTTGCTCACAGAGCGGCACAAAGCGGCACCTAAATCAGGTATCATCATTAAGTTTAAATTATTCTGAATACACTGGTATGTAAATCAAAGCATGAATCTACACGAATCTAAACTTCCGCCTTAATTTTCCTAAAAAAGGCACTTTTTTCATATTTCTTAAGTGTTTTAGACAGTTTTTAACCCATGATCCAAACTTAAAATTTTGAAGAAGTCAATCATTTTATTCTCCAGTTCATATAACAGAATCATGTGAATTTGGAAATAAATCCGAATTTTCTTGCAGATGTAATAATATTTTATGTCAGCTTACCCCCATTTTAGCAGACTGGTAGCTAGAGGGCAAATTACAAACTTTGATGATGAAAATATCACCTTTGAAATAAATTTAAGAGTGAAATATTTTCAAGATAGATTCTCCACAGTAACCTTTCTTTATAAAAATGAGAAATAAATAAAATGCTATAGTGACCAAAATGGAATTTTGGCACACTTTGATTTCATTCTGGCCCACTGTGGGGCGTTTCTCCGAAAAAATAACAAGGATTTTTGCTCCGAAGGGGCAATGTTCCGAAAAATATATGAGGGTTTTAAATGCAAGGGG
>JAMKCH010045023.1:0-20646 GCA_023653785.1 Ophioderma brevispina | reverse complement strand
CAAGCCACTTTCGAATCCCCTGAAGGTGTCTGCAGTGTATGCATCCTCCATTTTTTTCTCTTTTGCATTTGCGTGAGATCGGCCTCACACCAAGTCTACTAATTAACTCCACTAGACATAGATAGAACAACACGCTTTAGGAAGCTTAGGAAATGTATTAGAATTACTGACAGTACTATACATGTAAACACTTCAAATGAACATCGGAAATGTTAGGAGTTAAATACAATGTACAATGTAAGCGAGCATAAGCTCGTGTACATTGAATGCGCTTGCCAATGATGCACATTACACAAAGGCGAAATACACGCAAGTGCTGCACCAAACAGTTCTATGTGATGACCCATTAGGACGCTTGTCGGGGTCACAAATGCACCAGACCCCATCAATGTTATTTTTACCAAATTTGACCCTATACATGACTGTTAATATCAGACTCCCTAAAGTAGGGCTCGGCATGTTATTTTTATGGCGAAATGTTGATATAATTTGATCAGGACATCAACATAATGTCGACATAAATTTTAATACAATTTTATCATTCAATCAAACTGACTTTATGCTTTATATAAATCCAAGACTGGACACACTGAAAACTCATTATCCACATAACCCAGTTAACTCCAGGCAGGGTCTCCTTTGGGATACTGTTGGTCTTGAGTTTGGGGAACAGCGGCTCAGAAGACCTTCCCAAGTACCTTTTCGCCTACAAGTTCGTTTTTCCGTGCCGCCGGGAACCTCTCATAGCAATAACACGTAATCATACTTCCACACAACAAACGTTCCTTGTAGATTATCGAGAGCTGCGCTTAAGTCTAGCGGCCTCAATTTCTAACGGATAGTTTATGAACGATCAAGAAATGGTTCTCGATTGCAATGCGCCAAATTTTTTAAAGAGTATTTTCCATATTTATTAGTCATCTTGAGAAATTCTTGAAACCAGCCAAAACCAACTGTTACCACTGTAGGGCATTTATAACGTATGATTGAGCGAATAGGAATTGGGTGCAACGTCCGCTAGCGGCATGATTAGAACAGCGGCGCGTAATACGAGACTACTTACATGACTACGTCACAAGCTTTGTGTTGACAATTCGAATCATACTTCCGTAATACTTTCGCCACATAATTCCCTACCTCTAAAGATAAATTTCTAGTAATTACAAGTTTCAGTGAATCTATCCAGCATTTTTACTTATTTGTAAACTATTTGTTGGCACATTTGGTAAGAACTCGATAAAAAAACTGCATTAAAATCGACGGTAACCGGGGAAGGTGACTGAGTCTAGGCATGGATGTATGATTTGTACCATCGTGTCTTGGCATATCGGACTTTTTGTTGGTTTTCTTTTAGACTTGAATAAAAAGGGTCTTGATAATTTCAAATTCAGGTGCAGCACTTAACAATTTGTGACGTACTGTTCATGACACTGTACTCTGTAGGGTAGCGTAGGCTAGGTTGTGTGTACACTTGACTGTAAGTTACCTCCACGGTGACAAACTAAGAAATGGAGTCAACACGGACTTCACCAGTCGATAATATGGTTTGCGCGCAAAGGATTATGGGGGCTGACTTCCGCGCTGCTGTTAGTTTGGGGTAAATGAACTTAAAAGACGTAAATAGGTCAGGTTAAGTTCAATCCCAGATATGCAGTACTCATATTTTACTGTTCTATATTTTCATAGCCCTTGTTATATTCATTAAATAATAAATCCTGAAAGAAAGAATTAGTCATAAATTGATCATTTTATAGTAGACCATGTCCTTTTTTAATAGAATGCTTATTATACAAGTTTGTCGATATCCTGTTTTTCACAGCAACATGTCAAGATATGGCCTATGGCGACACATGTGTCGACATAAGGCATATAGACGACAGCCCTACCCTAAAGTCACTCCTTCTCTACCACCCACTGATCATTGTTACCAAGTTTTGTTTCAATTGAAGTGATACTTTGGAAATGGGGGAACTTCAACCCAAAACTGCAAAATAACAACTTAAATATTTTGACCCAATTAACCTCAACTTTTTTTGGTCACTCGTCTCCACCCCACTGATCATTAAATTTGGTTTGAATTGAAGCAATACTCTAGACATGGGAACTTTAACCAAATTATCAAACAAAATGCTTGGACATACACATGGTACAGAAATGGTGATTTCTTAGTCTTGCTCTGAGCAAGCTCAGGAGCCCCAAAAAATACTTACAATAAAATAGTGTATTTACTCTCATGACAACCAAATATCTTGAAGTCATCTACTGGCCCAATGTTACGCATACGAATCAATTTTTCAAGAGCTATATATTCAAACACTCTTGAATTATGTGGGCGAGGCTGTATAATTATGGAATTCAGAATTTATCTGGCTTTAGCAAGTAGTTAACCACTTCCCTGGGGAATATCATCTCCATGCAAACTGATTCTGACTATACATTGTATTCTTTCTACCCACCAGAAACCTGAGATTCTCGTTTCAACTGCTACTGTTTGACAATGAAAGCAACACAGCGCCCTCCAAACTACAATATTTTTTTAGTCGCTCATGATACTCTTGAAACATAAGGTTATCATTGGGCACTCAAGGAAGTATATACTCTTGTGTTCAACTACAATGTAGGGAAGTCAGCACTGCTCTAATATTAACAAATAAACTACAACTGCAACATTTTTTCGAATTGCTTAAACCCTAACATTCACCTGTTGCATTCTCCCTAAACCGGCTAGTTCTCAATAGGATCAACACATAAGTGTCCTCCTGACGTCCTAGAGGCCAAGTTAAGTCCATGTTAGATTCAATGACTGTTCGGACGTTTTTCCTCCACAGGAATAGCTTGCGGAAAATTGTTAAAGGGAACTGTACTAAACTTAATTTATACAAGCGGTTCTCAACCACAAGGTCTCGACATGCTTTCGCGCTTAATTGTAAGACACAAAGCAGCACACCAGAGTGCAACTGTGCGAGTCCGGTGTCCCCAAAAAGTGGGCAGCATATAAACTCCAATTCTTAACTTATTTTCTTCTCACTCTTTCATTGACACCACCCTAGGGGTCACAACATTTGCCAGTTGTGGAGATAAATCTTGCAAGTTGATTCCTCCCCCACAGCATAAGTCAGAGATGTTTAGAGTAGCACCCTGGTTTTGCATTTATAGTATTCTTTTACTTCCTGCTCTTTCAATTTGACATCAACCCCCCCCCCACCCAGGGTCCCAACTTTCCATTGTGGAGATATTAATATGAGAAGTCCTCACCGAGCATAACTAAGACGGTTAGGAGTAGCACCCCGGTTTTGCATTTTGTAGTATCTATACTTCTCACTCTTCATTTGATACCACCTAGAGGTCACAACATTCCGTTGGAGATATTAAGTCTGGAAATGTCCCCACATAATCAGAACACGAATGTTAGAGTAGCCCCCACTGTTTTGCATTTATTGTATTCTTGTCTTTATGTCCGGCTCTTTCATTTGACACCACCCCCGGGGCACACAGTTTCAAATTGTAAGAGCTTAATCTGAAAATTCATGCAAAAATCCCTTAAATCACTAAATTTAGTACAAATATAAAATTTAATTCAATTTGGCAACACTATTTTTGAAAAAATCATGTGACCACAAAGTTTTAAATTGAGTCCTACTGGGGTCCAGACGCGTGAAATGCACAATTTGGCGTATTTTCCACTTTTTCCAGAATGGTAAATAGGCTGGCAACCCAAAAACTGACCAGAACTAGAAAATCATTTCAATAACATGGGCACTGACCTAGCTATATTGATGTTAATCCTTTGTGTGTGTACCCCCCTTTGATAAGTCTTCTTGTTTTGGTACACCTGTTTTGTACCCCACCACATCACACCAGCCATATAATGCCAATAACCACATGCAAACTAAGTTTGTACGTAAACACTCCTGAAGCAAATTCTTTTTGAAGGTGTAGTATTTTCACACTGACCATGAACACCTGAGAAAATTTGTTGAAAATGGACCAAGCATTTTAGCATTATTGCAATTTCAAATATCAAAGAATGCCCCTTTAAGTGCCGACAGCATTTTGACCAACTTATGATTCACACAAAGATTGTTACCATATATTAGTCTCATATAGCGAATGCATTTGCCATATCCAATGTCCCATTTAAGCGATACAGCCATTACGCATATTGAATTAGATCAATTGCATCAAAAAGGCCCCTTTAATTGATCCACTTGCACTTTTACGCAATTGTGATGCAGACAAAAGATGTACGGCATAAAGTCTCATGTATCGAAGGAATTTTGCTATCCAATTACAATTCAGTGAACAGGCAATTATCATATTTAATTAGATCAATTTGTATAAAAAATGCCCTTTAATCGACCCACATGCACTTTGACCCAATTGAATTTCACCCAAAGAGGCCATGGGATAGTAGTCGTTATGCAGCGAAGGAATTTTGCCTATCCTATGTACGGTTTTTTCAGAGATACAGTAAATTTACGCATATTTAATTAATTAGCTCATTTGCATACCTACCCCATGTATCACACACTTCAAATTGTCAAAAAAGATTCGACCAGGATAGGCTTTTCATGCAGTGAAGGAAAGTTCCGTACCAATGTACCGTTTCCAAATTATATCAATTACGCTTGTGTTTTTACATATTAATTAGCTCATTTGCATACTTAATTTGCCCGAATACGCCGGCAATCTAATCAGTTCGAGAACTCTCCACCCGCTCCCTCCCCAAGTTACATCATAATACGCCTACGGAACTCAGAAAACTTGTACACCCGCCTTGCGGAAAATTTTTCGTTAATTAATGCAAATAGATACTTAATTTGCATATTTTACGCCCAAAACTCTACTCAGGTCGAGACCTCGTGGCCCCGCTTCTTTCCACCAAGTTACATCATCAATAGCCCTTCACGGAACCCAGATATATCGTACACATCCCGGACACGGGACGTCAGGCGACAGAAGAGACAGAAGACAGACAGACAGACATACGGACAGAGACATACAGACATAAGACAGACAGACAGACAAAAGTTATTACATAAGTCCGATCTGCCGAACAAAGTTCAGCGAGACATATATATACGCTATAAAATAATGATTGAACACATTCAAGTGGTTTCCATGGTAAAAACGAAATTTATACTAACCATAAATGAATTTTACAAATTTTTGTCTGACCACTCGCTATTTGAATTCGCGCTAGGGCATATGGGATATTTATACGTGTTATGCGATACAGACGGCACAATAGCGTCATACACATTCACCAGTGACGCTTTCCTAATGGGTATTTCTCCTATGGCATTATGACGCAAACGTGCCGGTCGTATCGTCCTAACATGTTCTAAACTAGCGCGGTTTTTAAATTAGCGCATGGGTCAGACTAGATGGTTTTAAGTAATTTTTATGGTTAAAATAATAACCTAATAATTTGTTTTTCGATGGTGTGAAACCACTCTATATGTGGTCATAATTATTTTTGGAATAATCGTATAATATTAGAGAAATGAGAATAAAGGTTGATTTTTGGGGAACCGGTGCTCTCTACGACGAATTGAACTCAAGGCGATACCATTATTGTGTTTGTAAGTGGAAGAAACGAGGGGGCAGGGAGGCAATTAGTAGTAAAGGAGCTCAGACCGTGGTTATTCCCAAACATACCTTTATTCTCATTCTCAAACAGCTTTATCATTTAGGGTCATCTTTTTAACTCAATTTCGAGATGCTTTACGGCTTTTAATACAACAAGAAAGACCTGCCACCCACCAGTACAACAATCGAACAGCCGTGAACGCAACGATCATACTCAACGGACGCAACGTTGGCAGGCCGCGCGAACGTAGCAAAATGCAATATGACGCGAGCGCTTCAACCTAAATAACATTCATACGCAGCGCGTACTAACCTGGGTTCAATTAAAATAAACGAATTGAACCCAGGCCTCAGCCAATGAAATTGCTTACATTTTCACAGCTGTTTAAGAATATTCTTTGTACGGGTTCTCCTTTAACGGCTGAAAGGCAATAGAAATCATTGGGTGTTCTGCTGGGAGAGCAGCCGAAAGTCAATCAGAAGCAATTGGGGGTTTTTCAATGTTCTCCGCCAGGAAACCGTCCGAAAGTCAATCAAAAAAGCAATGAACGGATGTAAACGCTCTACTTCCGGGGGTGCAAAATTGGGACCTTGACACATCTGCTAATTTCGGAGGACCCACGTAAGTCCCAGCAGGGGAAACCCATGGGACTTTCGGGTCGGCGGTGCAGGTGGAAACACAATGGTACAGTAATTTGTGTTTACGGGCGTGGACGCTCCAGTCATCATAAGCATTGGTTTTTCAATGTCCTCTGCTGGGAAGACGGCCGATAGTCAATCAGAAGCAATCATGGGGTGAAATGGGAAGACGGCCGCTATCAATCAGAATCATTGCCGGTAAAATAAAATAGTTATTTTATCGTCCCCGAGGAGTCAATTAGAATCATAGGACAACGTGATTGCTTATTCAATGACTCTCGGAATGGTTAGGGGTTAATTTGATCTGTCATAATAAACTCAACGAAACAAAACTTTTTTTTTAAATTACACAATCAGTACTGCTAAATGCCAAGTTATCAATATGCAACAAATATGGGTAAATAGAATTCTTTCCTGATATCTCAGCATCCAGCCAATTTTTCTCAAACCTTTAACCTTCGACAACTCCCAGTTGTCGTCGTTTGACTTCAAGGACCATAACTCAGCCAGAGTGTTATTGATTCATGGGTTAAGTGATCATATGATGGCATTGTGATGCAATGTATAATGCCACAGGTGTAGTATTAGCTAGTAAGAATCGTCTTAACTTAGCTTCTCCAGAGTGAAAAAATTTCATCAGTGTCAATTTTTGACCATGTGACAAAATTATCCCTACAATGTAACACCCCACTACTGATTTCACAATAAACTACTAGATACCCCCAAAGACCACAGTCCTTAGATTCCATATGCGGTGTTCAGACGACTCATTTTTATAGTGGCAAGCCCATAAGACGTCCGTGGTTAAGTCCGCAGAAAACTTAGTCCGTTCATGCCTTGCTGCACTGTGCATTGCGTAAAAACTTGCGTTGCTTGTATATTGATCGCTCTCTGCTGCAACTCAAGGCAACTCACTGCACATCCAGTTAAAATAAATTTAACTTTATTGCATTACCACAATGAAGTATTTTTGGGGAGAGATTGAAGTTCTGCCAACGCAACTTACTGCAACGCAGATGCAGTGAAGTATGAATGAACCTTTAGATGTAGCGATTGTCTGAAGTAGGAATTACCATGAGCTTATCACAGACTATTTAGTAGCCTGCTAACAAGGACCTGATGCTGCAGTGTGGACAGTGTTACCGCCAACTCACAGCAATAATAGGACCAAGAAGCATGACTTATTGCTGTACTTCCAGGCTAAAGGTATATGTGTCAAATAAAATTATCCTGGGACATAAGTAGCCAACCAATTGTGCAAGGGTGGCACATTTATCAATCAACACATTCACTAGTGTTAATGTAAAGTTTTAGTAGGACGAAGGCAGCCGGTAATGGTTCTCATGGTCTTGTTGTGTACTGTGTGCAGCTTTTCTGTGTGAGAGCTATTGCACCATGCTGGGGTGCCATATTCAGCAGCACTGGGAATTTTGCATATTCAATGTACCGTTTCAGCGATACAGCAATTACGCATATTTAATTAGATCAACTGTATCCAAAAATGCCCCTTAAATTGGCCCACATACACTTTGACCCAATTATGATTCGCACAAAAGATGTATGTCATAGCAGTCTTTCACGTAGCGAAAGAATTATGCCCATCCATGTACCCTTTCAGAGATACAGTAATTATGCATATTTAATTAACTCATTTGCATAACTAAGCTGCACATATCACGCACTTTCAAATTGCAAAAGATGTGCACCATGATAGGCTTTCATGCAGCGAAGGAATTTTTAATTTGCCCGTAATACGCCCAAAATCTAATCAGGTCGCGAACTCTTCAGCCCACTTCCTTCCACCAAGTTACATCATTATACGCCTTACAGAACTCCAGAAAACTTGTACACAAGCCTTGCGGGAAAATTTGTCTCAAAACAGAAGTGTTTTACATATTATATAGATGAGGTTTGCTTACCTGTACAATGTTGATGTATTACAAATGGCATCCTCAAGGCAGAGCAAGAGAAATCCCAAAAAAAATACCACACTAAAAAGAAATGACCGGTCCACAACTCTTATGCAGTAATGGTTTGACGACTGGCAACCACCTATGACTCCTCGCCCTCTTAAGAACCTTGGCGCCCCAAATCAACCGAATTGCTTCATTGTAGGGCGGTCGGGTCTGGGAGGGAGAATCACATTGGACAGGTAAGCCAAAACCTCATCTATGATAAATGTAAAACAACTTATGTTTTCAGACATAGTATACGAGAGTTTGATTCACCGTACTTCCCAATGTGATGTATTACAAATTGCATCAACATCCAGACTGGCACAGATCCAGTGGACGGACGGTACAATGAGCACAAAACATTTTGCAAACGAGTCAAGACGACCAGTTCAGCGTGAAAATCCCCGATCCCGAACGAATGGATGCTTACATACCAAACAGTCGTAGGGACGGGATCGCGAATTACACTGTATAAATAGTGTACATAGTACACAGCCACACACTAAGTCAGACGAACCGTTACGGTTATACCGATTAGCCCCTTACCTAGTGTTTGCGGAATTCGGCTGTGTATTATAAAAGAACCGGTCCAGCAAAATGGGCGCTAGCTCTTTGACTATGAATATCCCGGGAAAAAGATGAGGAAAAAACGTCGCAGCCTGCCAACGACGGCCGCCATGATTTCCTTATTGCGAACCAACACCACGTGCGAAACTGTTGAGGCTCGCAAAAAACGGTCGTGTAGAATGAGCAGTCACGTGGACCGCCCTCTGCAGCGGCGTTCGCATGTCAATCGCTGAGGACAATCATCGTGTCGAGTGGTGTCGCTGCCGCGTTATGGGGCGCGAAAGACAGAAAAAGCTGACCTGTGGCTCCCGAATTGGTTGCGTTTTGTAATAGTAGCGGCACCGTGCGTACCGGGACAGAACACGATCCTCCTGACAGGACGATTCTCTGTTTCATCTCGGGAAGAAAAAAATGGGTGGCGGTAAAGGAGGACGCGTTCGTTCTGGCCAGTAAGCCAGGCTTAAAGTCGGGAAGCGCCAGGCCGCGACAGACCTAAAGTTAACGCAAACAGCGCGTAAGCTCTGAGCAGCGCGCATGAAGCCATAGCATAAGAACAGCGTCTTCGAGAGATCAACCTTAAAAGGCGCAATGTTCACGGCTCGGAAACCGGCGGATTTGAAATATAATCTATTCTAATATATAATATCATATATCATATAATCCAATCAGATATGGAATGCGGACCGATAACTCTGGACTGTAACAGCTAATCCAGAATCGAACCTTCGCAAGGACGGGTCAGCAAAGGGCTGCTATGGGGGGGGGCGAGTGGGAGAGGAACCCTCTCACTGCACCACCGGGTAGCAGGAAAGCCCATGAAGCGTTCCGTCTACCCGAAGCGGCAAGTATCGCAGGACCCCGTTGACAAATTCGCCCTTCTCAAATGTCTCCTGACAGCGGCCACCGAATTGGTGGACTGTCTCCCCCACCTGGCACCCAGATTAGATCCGGAATCTGAGGAAGAAGCCGTGGTTGACCTATCAGCAGGTCTACCATCGGCCGGAACCACAGATGCTTAGGCCAGAACGGTTGGGGATAGAAGTCGCACCGCCACTCCCGTTCGATCTTTCCAATGACGGCGGATCGATATCGGCGGGGAAACGTACGCTGTCATGCTCTCCTAGCTTATCGACAGAGCATTTAGCGCAAAACGCTCCATCGTCCGCTTGGTGAGAGCAATAAACCGGAAGATACCGGGTGACGCTCGAGGGAACTGGGCGATTGCGGGTGAACAACCGTGGAAACAAGTCTGAACGCATTGAGGAGACAGAGACCAAAAGTTAAAGGGCATCTATTCTGATTATCAGGATCATGTTGCCCTGGTCTTCAGTTCTAGTTGTCCATAATTTATTCTAGCCTCTGTCAGTTGTGGTTGCCTCTGTTTCTCCTAACACATGCTGTGAATCCTGACGGTGGCCTGTCGCTGGCATTACATCAAGGGGCTTAACCGAGGTCGCTGTGGGGTACACACAAACACTGCATCCTCGCAGCTGAGTATCAGTGTATCCCCATATGTTTTTAGTACGGGACGAAGGGCAGCGGTAAGGGGTCTCATTTGGTCCTTGTTGTTGTACTGTGTGCAGCTTTTCTGTGTGAGAGTATGGCACCAGTGGGGTGCCATATTCAGCAGCACTGGGAATTTTGCATATTAATGTACGTTTCACGATACAGCAATTACTGCTAGAATTAGATCAACTGGGATACAAAAATGCCCCTTAGAATTGCCCACATACATTTGAGCCCAAAAAGTATGATTCGCCACAAAAGAGTATGTCTATAGCAGTCATTTCAGTAGCGGGAAAGAATTATGCCCATCCATGTACCCTTTCAGAGATTACCGGTAATTATGCATATTTAATTAACTCATGCTATAACTAAGCTGTCACATACACGCACTTTCAAATGACCAAAAGAGTTTGGCCCCATGATAGTCTTCATGCATTGCAGCGAAGGAATTTTTTTAAGTTGCCGTAATACGCCCAAAATCTAATAAGGGTCGCGAAACTTCTTCAGCCCCACTTCCTTCACCAAGTTACATTCATTATACGCATTACAGAACTCCAGAAAGGAAAAACTTGTACACAAGCCTTGCTGGGAAAATTTGTCTCAAAACAGAAGTGTTTTACATATTATATAGATGAGTTTTGGTTACCTGTCCAATGTTGATTAGTACAAATTGAATCCTACAAGGCAACAAGAGATTGACAAGATATAGAAAAGAAATCCAAAAAAAATACCACACTAAAAGAAGTGAACGGTCCCCAACTTATATGACGTCATGGTTTGACGACTGGCAACACCGATGACTCCTCGCCCTCTTAAAGAACCTGGCGCCCCAAACCCAAAATCCATCATGGCTCATTGTGGGGGTCGGGTTACTGGGCGGGAATCAACATTGGACAGGTAAACAAACCTCACTCTATAATAATATGTAAAACACTTCGTTTTCAGAATATTATTAGATGGTTGCTTACCGTAATCTCCAATGTGGATGGATTACAAATTGCATCCACAATCCAGACTGGCACAGACAGTGGACGGAGGTTACAATAACCACAAAATTTTGCCAAGAGTCAAGGATATTCTAAGTAAAAAACAGTTAAGACGGGAAAGACCAGATTTATATTCATCACGAACGAATGGATGCTACATACCAAACAGTCGATCGGGAGCGCGAATTTACACTGCATAAATAGTGTACATAGTAAACAGCAACACACCTAAGTCAGACTAATCGTTACGTTTTCTACTTTAAGAGAGAGCGTCCTTCCTACTCTTACCTAGTGGTGGATGGGGCAATTAGAATGTGTTAACTAAGAATTTCCGATCCAGCAAATATGGGCCTGCTCTTGGTTCCTTGGACTATGAATATCCCGTTTAAAAAACGATTGAGGAAAAATAGTCGCAGCCTGCCAACAGACGAGACCCGCCATGCATTATTTCCTTATGCAGAAACAACCACGGAGAGAATTCTTGGGGATTGACGGTAGAAACTACTCCTCTGTTATCTGCGTCTAATGGGAGAGGGCACGACATGATTTGAGGAGGAAGGAAAGAGGACTAAGATATAGAGGAGTTTCCTTGTGTGTCTTAGCGGCAGGGAGTGTTGCAGCGAAATAAATGCTGGGCGTTCGCCAGTCATCGCTGTGAGACAATTCATCGTGTCAGAGTGGCTTGCGCTGGCGCGTAATGCGCCGACGAAATAGCAGAAAGACAAAAGCTTCTGACCCGTGGGCTACCCCGAATTAAAATTGGTGGTTCTTTGTTGATTAGTAGCCAACGTGCGTACGGACAAAGAACACGGGATCTCCATGACAGACACAGACGATTCTCATGTTATCTCGGGAAGAAATCAGATGAAGAGAAAAATCGGGCCCGGGTTGCGGTGGTGGGTTAAAGGTAAATGAGCCGTCGTTTCTTGGCCAGTAAGCCAGGCTTTTAACGTACCAGGGACAAGCGCCAGTCAGCGCCCAGAACAGAGAAATAAGTTACACGCAAACGCGCGTAAAGATATGAGCAGAGGCGGACACTGTGAAGCAATCATTAGCATTATAAGAAATATGCGTATTCAGAGAGAATCACACTAAAAATAGCGACGAAGGTGTTGGCAGCGGATTGCCCGACCTAGCATTTCCCCTATTTTTGTGTCTGTCGAACGGCCGGGGCGTGTGAATACTAATATATTATATATATTAATCTAATATATAATGAGAATCCATGACCAGATATTGAATTGCGGACCATAACTACGGGACCTGTTACAGTTAATCCAGAATCGAACCTGTCCGCAAGGAAGTTCACTCAAACAAACGGCCCGCTACTCTATAGGGGGGGGGTAGAGAGTGGGAGACACCTCTTCTCAATGCACAGCCCACCGGTAGGCAGGAACCCATGAAGAGGTCCTTCTACCTTCAACAGACTGTCCCTTGATGTAAGTCTCAGAGAGCGGCAAGTAGCGCCGGACACCGTTTGTGAAAATAATTCGCCCTTTTCGAATGGTCTCCTGACAACTGGCCACGAATTGAGGGGAATGTCTAACAAAGGACACATAGTACATTTCACACTCGTCGTCAACAAAGGATTATATTAGGGTGGTGAAGATGAGGAAGAAGAAAAGAAGACGTGGATTTGACCTAATCAGCAGGGTTTCTTTTCTAACTATCGGCCGGAACCGGACGGCGGAACGGGGACCCCGGCGGAAACCAAAGAGAGGGAGTAGGAAAGAAAGGTGTTGCGACTAGAAAGTCGCACCGATCACGTTCGATCTTGCCAATGCGGAGGCGAGGACGATATCGGCGGGGACAAAACCGTACGCTTCATTTTTTTTGCTCTCCTACGCTTATGCGACAGAGAATTTAGCCAAAAACGCTTCCCATCGTCCGCATTGGTGAGAGCAATAAAGCGAAGAACGAGACCGGCTTTGAAGATCGGGCGAAAGGGGCGATTGAGGGGGGGATGAAATGATTTGTGATGAAAACAACCAGTTGATTTGAACACCGTCTTGGAACAGCTTGAGGAGACAGGAGACAAACAAGTTAAAGACATCTATTCATGATTATCAGGACTATGTTGCTCCTGGTCTTGAAGTTATAGTGTCATACATGATTCTAGCCTCTGTCAGTTTGGTTGCCTCTGTTTCTCCATAACACATGGCTGTGAAGTGTACTGACGGTGGCCTGTCCATGCATACATCAAGACTTTACCGATGTCGCGGTGGGGACACACACACACACTGATCCTCGCAGCTGACGTATCAAGTGGTTATCCCCCATTATGTTTCTAGTATGGGAAGCGGATGGGTTGTCGTTTGCTCTTATATCTCTTGGTTACAATATATGCAAGTTGAAATCACTCTGATGATTCTCTTAAATTATTCTGAAATTTGGTAACTATGTATATCATAGTTGTTTTCACATTAGAATTTAGCTATTTTTGGATTTTAAGGTGTTTGAGTCGTCAGAGAAACTATCGATGAAATTCGCCTTCTAACACTTACTTGTGTGAATGTGATCGAGATCTCGATCAAAAAATGTGGCACGGTATTGATAAAATGCGCCTTTGGTAATACAGAGGTGTTAACTTAACATATATGTTACTTTTTAAAGGTGTTAGACAACAAAATCTTGAAAAAAAAATTTAGGGTGGGTGTAAGTGGGTTACTCAATTTTGAGCTGATTAAGAATGGTGATAAAAAAGGGCATGTTTCGCCCAAAGTTACTACCGTTATGAGTCTATGAGAAAATTAACAATTGCACAATTAGCCTTTATAGTGACAAAATGATTCTGGATTTAGAATTTTAATTTTCACCTTAAGTTCGGGTTTTGATGAGATCTTTTCGACAATGTAATAATAAAAACAAATAGGGTTTGCCGGGGGATGGGGGGGATTACTTTCAGATAAATTGCCAAGAAATATGTCAAAAACAAGGCGAACTCGTATTTACACGATGCCGTGGTGAAAATAGGTCTGCCGCCCCGACGTTGCGATCCCGAAATGTGATAAAATGCAAACTTCAACCACCCGACCCCCGGCCACGCAAGACCCGGAGAAACAATACGCCACCCCCTCCCCAAACACCACGCCAAAACCCACGCCCTCCCCACACCCCAAAACTCCCCAACACACCACTATCATCCCCAACACCCCTGCAAAACCCCACCACCTCAACACCTCTCAACACCCTACCCCCAATATCCCGATACAGCCTTCCCGGCCCCCAAACACCCCACAACCCCCAGCACCTCCCCAACACCCTAGCCCTCCGCAACACTCCCAGACATCGAAACAACGCCCATCCCGCCGCCAAAAACAACAGGACACACAAACCAAAAACAAAACCGAAACCAAATCACCAAAAACATGCAAAACCCCCACCCCAGACAAACGCCCCGCAATACACCACACCCTCCTCCCCAACACCCCGCAATACCCAAACCCTTCCCAAACACCCGCAACAAACCCACACCCTCCCCAACACCCCACTCCCTATCTCACACCCAAACCCTTCCCCAACACCCAACCCCCCCCTCCCCAAACCTAACACCCTCCCAACACCTCACCCCTCCCCAACCAACCACACCCTCCAATAGCATGTATCTCATTGTAGCGAAGGAATTTGCCTATCCGATGTACCGTTTCAGAGATACAGCAATTACGCATATTTAATTTAGCTCATTTGCATGACCTAGCCGCATATTTGCACATACTTTCCCCCCCCCCCCCACCAAATGCCAAAAATAGTGTGCCCCAGAAAGGCTATATGACAGCCAGCGGACAGGAATTTGAGGATCCATGACCGTTTCAAAAATATCGTAATCGCTGATTTTGCATATTAATTCGTAATTTGCATACTCAATTTCATCCGAAACATCTGCCCAAAATCTAATTCAGGTCACGTAACTCTTCGGTCTGCTTCCTTCCACCAAGTTACATCATTATTACGCCTGACAGAACTCCAGAAAAACTTGTAAAAGGCCTTGCAGGAAAATTCTCATTAAATATGCACATTAGTACTTAATTAGCATATTTCACGGCCACCCACAATCTCAATTTATTATGTCTGGAATTAAAATCTGAGACGCGTCGCTAAAAATGATGTGCGTTGGACCGCTTATATTGCAAAGCTGCAACCCGACCTAGTAACAAGGCTCCTAGTAACGTAAATAAGGTTTTTTTAGCGCGATTCGTCAATTCAGCAAGGTCAGTTGCACTTGTGCTGCGCACTACGCTCGGCGCAAATACTCACTGCGATCGGCGCATGGCGCACGTTCAGATGTGATCCAGACATATATAGGTCGAGGAACTCACCAACCCGCTTCTTTCCACCAAGTTACATCCAGTGTCAACCCCTAACGGAATTCCAGATAAATGGTTATTTTACAAACATGGGTTAACCATTTTGTCACAGACGAACGTGAACAAAACGTGACGGACGATGCTCATTTTAATGTCCCCGGTTTCCGAACTCGTTCGGCGGGGGTGGACAAAAATACGTCTATTTTGGCACAGGGCGTTGTCAAATCAGAAAGCAAAAATGAACCAATGGTGCGTACCACGCGTTGATTAAAGGCGCATCCTAACGCTAGTTTGCGCTATTCGCTTAACAGGCCAGACGTTTCTGGTGGACCATAAACAAAATAGAAACAATCCGTTTACTTTTCTGGGTTCGGTTCACAGACTAATAAGGTTCTTTTAATCATTTTTTTTTGCATGACAAAAAATAAATACCGAAAAAGTAGGGCTATAGGCTTTAACCATATTATGTAAAAGTGAGATAGCTTGAAATGCATGCGGGGGTTGGGGGGCAATTTTGTTTGTGTAGTTACACATGAGTTTTTAATCTATTGTCGTATAAATTGTTTGAGTGTTGGTTCAATGGTATACGGAATTGGCTTAAATCTATAAATAGCATTATAAATCACTTTATTTATTTTATTTATTATTAATTTAAAGTTCATGTGTTTGTGTATTATGTCAATAAATATCGCCCGAAAGAAAATAAAAAAATGGTAGGGCTCTGCGCACAGGCGGTGAAGGCTTGATGAAATGAGATCAGTGTTGAAGCGTCTAACGTAAATTGACCATACTTCAGGTCCCTTTTGAGTGTAACAATACAACAAAAGGGTCAAAGGGTCCTAAATTTAAGAGATAACGATAGATTTGGGTAGAATTTAGCACAATGGGTTAACGAAAAGGGCAGATTCATTTAGGGCGACCTGAGGGTTTACTAAACTGTCGGAAAACATCCCGAAAAGGTACGATAACTGCATGGCCTCGCGGCCCGGGTCGGGCCTTTACATGCTGCACACCACCTTACACCATACACCACCCCTTTCAGGTTGCTGGACCTAGTATAAAAAACAATCTTTGTGGGGTTCTTGTAGTAGAACGTAATAATCGATAGCTCTACAATGCGTCTGGATTCAACGGGTGCCCGTTGGATGCCGGTATTTCTTTCGTTTGTTTGAAGTTAGAGACTGTTCAGTCCTTTTAAAATTCTGGACATTGCGATTTTTCTTGTAAAGAATAATGTTCTTTTTTCCCTCAAAAACAATTGTTTATTATGGCAAAGAGAAAGGGCATGGGTCAAAAACTCTGTCTTTTTGTGCTTTCACAACAAATCTCATTGTACCGCTGAACAACGAGTTCCTCCTGCAGCAATCGCTTGTGGCCAATACAGATCAAGCAAGGCGCAAGGTGAATTTGAAATACCATGCCATGTAGTTGAGCTAAGTTCTCTGACGACGCAAATACCTTAATAATGCATAATTGTTCTTTTTTCTTTTCTCTTGTGAAGCCCACTCGGAGCGAAAGTGAGGGCTTGCCGTTAGGCCACTATATCATTATATACTTTTTATTACTATCTTGCCAATCTGCCTGCCAAATCTAATGACAGTCTCTCCATACGTTTGAGCACCTTTAACATGGGCCCTTGTTAAACATGGGTTTAACATTGTCCCCTTTTGTTGTTACATTTATGAGTAAGACGACATCTGAATAATGTAAAATAACAAGAAAAAATTAAATGAGAAAACTACTTTTTGTATAGATCTTGGCATAAACACAATATTTTAGTCGGACCAAGACCATTTTTTAAAAATGATATTTTTTAATAAACAAGGCGGTTCTCGACCCACAAAGGTCCCCCACCCAGTGCAGTAGCTTAAGAACAAAAGCAACAATTTTAAGATCTCAGGGAAGATTGTGATGGAAATAAGTGTTCTTGAACCACTGAGGCTCTTCCATTGACCAACTGTTGACCAAACGCACCAAGTTTCATCCTCCTACCACATGTTAAGTGATTTGACCTTGGATGACCCTGCATGACCTTGAAATGACCTTCAAAATTTTGGCACTGAATGTTGACCACACCCACCAATTTTCATCCTCCTACCACATGTTAAGTGATTTGACCTTGGATGACCTAACATGACCTTGAAATGACCTTCAAAATTTTGGCACTGAATGTTGACCATACCCACCAAGTTTCATCCTCCTACCACATGTTAAGTGATTTGACCTTGGATGACCTAACATGACCTTGAAATGACCTTCCCAAGTTTCAACACTGAATGTTGACCACACCCACCAAGTTTCATCCTCCTACCACATGTTAAGTGATTTGACCTTGGATGACCCTGCATGACCTTGAAATGACCTTCAAAATTTTGGCACTGAATGTTGACCACACCCACCAATTTTCATCCTCCTACCACATGTTAAGTGATTTGACCTTGGATGACCTAACATGACCTTGAAATGACCTTCAAAATTTTTGGTACTGAATGTTGACCACACCCACCAATTTTCATCCTCCTACCACATGTTAAGTGATTTGACCTTGGATGACCCAGTATGACCTTCAAATGACCTTAAAAATATCAGCACTGCATGTTGACCACACCCACCAATTTTCATCCTCCTACCACATGTTAAGTGATTTGACCTGGATGACCTAACATGACCTTGAAATGACCTTCAAAATTTTGGCACTGAATGTTGACCACACCCACCAAGTTTCATCATCCTACCACAACAGAGAAGGGTTTTATAGCCAAAACCCATTTTTGCCTATTTTTGACCCCATTTGACCTGTTTGGACCATTGCCACATGAATTCCTCCGAACTCATCTGCAGCCTACTTAAGTGACATCTATGGTGCGATGATGGACACCCATACTTGCTCCAATCAAAAGATATCGTGTTGACAAGGGTTTATATAGAAATTAGCCCATTGGCCCTTATTTGACTATTTTTTACCCACATCTTGACTTTGACCAGTCACATGACCCAACTTTTATCCACCCACCGCCTACTTGAGATACAATCTATGTTGCGAAGATGGACTTCCACACTGCTTTGTTCCGAAGATATCGCGTGGCGGGTGGGGGACGCGCCACACACACACACGGACAGCTACCATTTTATAGTCTCCCTTCGGCAACAAAAGTTGGCGGGGGACCAAAAAATGGGTACTTTGGCGCCAATTTTGTTTTCTGCTATATATCTAAAACGCTCAATGCTGATAAACTGTCAGCATTTGATGTTCAACAATGGTCCTAAAAGCATTAGAATCTGTTGAGAAAAAAACTATAGTAAACATTTCCAAGTTAGAGCAAAAATAAGGAAATGGGCCGTCCGGACTAAGATGAATAACGGAAGAATTAGACCACCCCTTGTAAACAGTAGTAATGTGGTTTAATTTGATTAAAGAAGTGGGCCTGGATGCATAATTCCAGGCAGGCTAGACTAAGCTTGTAGCTGGTTTAAGGTTCAGGAGAGCTTCAGAGGGTGATTTGACCCAATACCATAATGCATTGTACCCATGCCTCTATTGTACTGTACACCAAACACAAGTCGTACTTATATAGCGGAAAAAGGGTGATACAAGAAGTTTAAGAACTCCAGAACATTTCGTGATCTGCTTAAAATTTACCTTCTGAGTACTATTGCTGTAGTACCACTTTAAATGAGTGTAAAGAATAAAGTGTTTAGAATAGGTTTTTGTGGGATCCCATGGTGGGATCACATTAATCTTATTAAAGTGAAATTTCCCAAAACTGGTGCATTTGGGATTGACTCCAATTACACCCTATGGTATAGACTAAAGCCAGGATAATTATAAGTACAACCACAATTACTTACCTTCTGTTGATTTAAAGGATTATTTTCAATAGCGTAACAAAGAGTAGACACACAAGTGGGTTTCGTAATTCATGTGGCGGATTCCTGGTCAATAACTGCGGCCTGCGGGAAATCATTGCCACTGCCTCCCTTGGCATCGCCACCAAAGTCTACGTTAGAGAAGAGGCAACGCAGCAGATGCCTATCTTGCCTCCGGCCGTGTTCCGATACAGCTGCAAAAGAGACCACATAAAATGTCGGTAAGAGATAAAAGGATGGAAAAATTTCTAGTATGTACAGTACGTGCAACACAATGGAATGCAAAGTGCCTGCCAGCATGCTGGAGGCACACACAAAAATGACTCCTACAGCCACACCTTCCAAACTCCACAAGAGCTTTTTACAAGCTGTCGGCTATTGAAAACCAAGTGTCTGCAATATTGTACCTTTTAGTAGGGTGGTAACATAAAATTTGAAGTATCTCCCTAGATTTATTTTTCCTACCAGAAGTTACTCTGTCAAAAACTATTGAAAAAACTTTTTGAATCATCGAAAACGGGCATTCCGTTACAAAGTTAGAGCCTTCTAAAGATTTACGAAACTAGCGTTTTTTACCCCCCCCATTTGACTATTTGCTGACATATGATTTTTTAGCGTATTAAGGAGTAATTAAAATTTGAGGAATATACTTGGTGTGGTGTGTGATTCATTTTTAATTGTAATTTGATGCGGTCTTCATGCAAAAAGTTAAATAGAATAGTCTTGTTATAACTTTTACATACAACACTTTCAAAATGGCCGAAATTACCAAAAATGGCACTTTCGGAGGCCTGAATTCCAATAAATTTGGCATAATTGGCATATTTAGCAGATGATAATTTTGTGGAAGAGGTTAAGAACCACTAGGGGTTTTTTTTTGTGTTGATTTATGCTATTTTATTCATGTAATAAAGAAAAATGTCTAATATGTTGAAATTTCACTTTAGGGGACACTTAAAAAATGGCGAATCACCAAAAATTGCACTTTTTTTTTTTTTTAAATTGATAATTTTGCACAATTGGCATATTTAGCAGATGATTATTTATGAAAAAATTTAAGAGCCACTGGGGTTTTTATTTTGTGTTGATTTTATGCGATTTTATGCATTTAAATAAAAGAAAATGGCTAAATGCTGAAATTTCGCTTTCAGGACACTTAAAAAAATTACCGCATATCAACCAATAAGTCCCATACTTTGGCCGCCGGCCGCAAAGTTGTTTGGCACATTT
>JAMKCH010045022.1:0-55800 GCA_023653785.1 Ophioderma brevispina | reverse complement strand
AAGAATATAATGACTATCCTATCAGAATAGGAAAAATCAACTATGAAATTTAGAAACATGACATTTTGACACTTTTTTGATCTGATCTACTTAAACAAGAAAGCCATCTAACGTCAACTACAGTATGTGTCAGTTTTAATAGACAACGCTGTATGCTTACTGGCTGTGTGAAAGAATTAAGGAGATTGTTGTATGATAATTGAACAGACTGTCTGTTTTATTTCTAGTCAAAAAGCCAGCAACCAAGGCTGCCAGGATTGCGTATGAGGTAAGAACATCATAAGTCTTAACATCAGTGTATGAATATGGCCATGACTTAAGCAATCTGTAAAATGATACAGGATAGATAAGAGTACTGAGAGAACAACAAAAACATTTAAAGTTGGCATCCGAAATCCCATTCAAATCGGGTATCATCTGCCCTATGGATTTTTGGCCTCCACAACATTGGTTGTGGGGTCCCATGCCTATTGCAAAATCATGCAGATGGATGCCTGTACATGTATGTCTGTCTGTGCAAACTGAGTTATAATTGTGTGACTCCATTCCTTATGTATTTCTTTATTCCGTCATGACTTGTGTGTCTAAATTTGCTACTTGTGTGTCTAATTTAACAAGTCACACAAGTATACCTGCATTAACTTGTCTGTCTGTCTGTGTGGATGGATGGATATAGATGGCTACGCGGGCAGAAGAAAATTCAATATTCCACTTTATATAACACCTAAATAGATCCTTGTCATTTGATTGGATGATTCTCGGTCACATATCATTAAATAAATGATATATTGCATGCTCACGTCACATACTGTGCATTTTTGTTCCATATTTGGCGTGCCATTTTGTTCCATATGTTTCGTTCTATTGCATGCCTCGTGCGTCTTCACAAAACGCGGGTCACCTAATGCACACACCTATACGGAACTTTGCCGCGACTATGATGCTCTTATGATCAGCGTGGATTGCGGTGCAGCAGCGAGTCCTCGGAACTTGCGGTCTTTGTGTGAGAGAACAATGGACGCACGATTTTGTTGTTTCTGCCGGCAAAGATGTTTTCAGCAGGATTTACGTGGAATTCCCGTGGAGGTTCTTCAGACCAAGTTTAATGCAGTGACTATATAGTAGAAGGTAAATTAAAGTCAACATTTAGGCCTAGCCCTGTAGAGCTAGGCCCTGGGTCCGTAGCAACTTACTTGACAGTGGCACAGCCCAGGCTAGGCTAGGCTAAGCCTTAGCCGTAGCGTAGTCAAGCTAGTCTGAGCTTTAATACTAGAATGACAAGGATCTATTTAGGTGTTATATAAAACAAATAATGAATGTTTTTCATTCGTGCAATGGAAAGAATATTTTCATTCGTTGAAAGATGAAATGTTCCATTCAACTCGGCTAACACCTCATTGAATGGAACATTTCATCTTTCAACTCATGAAAATATTCTTACCATTGCACTCATAAACATTCATTATTTGTATATTACGGTCTAGCGATCCGCGAATTGTCAAAGAACTTCTAAATGGGCAGGGTGATGGAACATGATAAGGTCATCTGCTGTGTACTTTTTGGCGGACAGGCTTATGAATATTAATGAGCTCATTTCATATTTTTTTAATAAATGTGGTTTAAACATCATACCACCTAAACCAAGTGGTTGATAACTTCAAACTAGACAGGATGATAAACATGAATGAAGTCCACACCCATACTGTGTATCAGTTGGTTAGGTGCCATCTTATTTACGTCCCACATAATTTTTTTTTTTTTCTTGTTTATGGATCTCCGAGAGACCAACCAATAGAACTACTAATAAACAAACACAGTATCTTGAAGTCATGAATTCGAACCCAACTGTGACCTTGGACAAGACACGTAATCATAACTTTTTGTAACCCAGACCATGCAGATAGCCTCCGGAACGCAGCAGTGAATAAGAAGGGGTAAATTATGCTGATTGATGCAAGGGTGCAATCAGGGTATTCATTAGTCATCCAGCCATGAGCAAATCATTTTGTTTGTTTTGTCATATTTGCTTCATTTCATCCATCCAATTTTATCGGAATCACTTAACATGGAGTGTGACTTCTAAACTAAGCAACAGTGAATGGGGAGCATATTTACGTTAACCCTCAGGAGGGAAATCCAAAATGCCTATATCTGCTACGCTTTTGTGAAATTTCTTTGCAGGAATCTGACTCTGATGGAAGTGCGTGAACTGGGCACCACCAACAAAAGAAGACAAAGGCCTAACACCAAGTAAGTCATTGGGCATACAGCAACACTTCCCTGCAGTTTAGAGTAGGTGAGTGGGGTTGACACTAAGGTCTGTATGCACAAAATGTTAGAACCATGTTTTAAAGCTTAGACCTGGTCTAAGTCAAGAATTAGTTTTTGTACCAAAATTTACAGTTATTACCCATTTTCTTCATAAAGTAATTTCAAAGCTTAAAATGCTGATTGTCAAAAATAAATAAAAAGATCTCTGCATCTCAATGAACTGAAAAATGTTTTTAGGGTGCGGAATTAAATTACACTTAGACGTGGTCTAAAGTAGACCTGGTCTAATCTTTGTTGCATACAGACCTAAGCCTACCTGCCTTTTATTTTGCCTCCTTTACCCCACGACAGAAAATGGCCTATGAAAAAACAAAATAAAAAAAAAGTTAGGTTATGCATTCATCCAAAATTCATGAGTCCCACTGTATAAAATTAACCTCATTTCATGTGTTACAATACGCTATGCTATCATGTACGCTATTTGTAACCAGGTCCTTAATGAAACATAACATTGCAATAATCGACGTGGATCTGGGAAAACCCACAAAATGGTGGAAGAATTATATTTGATTTTTACTATCACTTCAGAGTTTGAATTAAGTTTCCATAAACTACCTTTTAAGTGAACCTGGTTGCTCCATCTTTTGGCACAAAAAAGATGTGTTCTTGGCCCTTTGCAAGAAAATTGTTTGCTGCCCAAACTAGTGTGTGTAATCGATTTTTGAACAAAAGGGGCTTGATGTTAGACTGAATATGTAAGTCTTATATTAGGGTTGCACGACATGGGCTTTTTAGTAGTCGACTAGTCGCCCCCCCACATAGTCGCAACTACGACTATTGAGCGACTATCAAAATGTAAATTTTCGCGAAGATTTGAGCTACTTCATTTGTTCAGAATACATGTAAAACCATGCAATGTTTGTACATACAGCTATTCACCGTCCGATATTAAAGGACATTGTTGGGTACATTGTACACACTTTGGACGAGTAGTGACAACACAATAAAACACACCTAATTTCAGCGCACGAGAGTTTGCCAATTGCGTTTTTCCGCGCCACCAAAATTCAGCATTTTTGCGCCAAATCTGCCGCTGAAAATGTGCCGAATCTGCGTAATTACGCACCTACTTCAGGCTGTAGACAACCATATCCATGCTACATAAGTGCTAAATAAATCAATCGATCATCATGTTGATGAAAATATGGAAAAATTGTGCCTTATAATATCCATTGATCCCAGCCGATAATCCCTACTTGACCTCTCTAAAATATATGTAAAAAGACCCCAAATATAACGAAAACCAAAAATGTTCAATCATATCAACACAGCGACAGCTCTTTCTCAGGCAATTGCTTTAACTGCTTTTGTGTCCTTTCCCGATGGAGTAGTATTACAGTAAAGCAACTACCTCAGTAACCTCACCCCCATTAATTAAATGGATCACCAAAATTAGAAGTAAACAACAGTTCCATTCATAGGTTAATCGGATTCTGGGGTGGGGTCTGACATGTGCAAGTAAACAAGAAAAACAACAGTAATTACGTCCCAGATTTACTTTTACCTAAAATCATTTACGCAATAAAAACCTAGATTTTAAAATCCACATAAATTTTCGTGCGTTTTAAGAGCCCCTAAAATTGCGTCATTTTTAGCCATGAAACAAAAAATAGCCATATCCCGCAATATGGGGGAGCCGCCTGCCATTTAGCTGCATGCCCACGTGGCCGGACGGCCGAAACGACCGACAATTTGATGCAAATAAAGCTAAATAATAAAAATGAATTCGTTTAGAATCTTATTCTGCGTATTGCAAATTTGCCGATCAGCAATACAGGTGAGTGATAAAATTACGTGTGGTCATGAGCTGAAAAGTCATAAAAGATCAGTTTTAAGATCCCAATTATCCTCTCCTGTCTTTTCTTCTCTCTATAGTTCCAAACTGTTAGTTTATGTCTTGGGGCATTCCCAGATAGCCAAAACATTGCAATCGAGCATCAGGGCCAGGCGGGGGGTGAAACCAGCGTTTTGAAGCAAATCATGCGGGGAATTGCGACCAGCTAAAATCTTTACTAATCATGGATTTCTCCTCCCATTTGCCCTGCAGGGGCAAGGTAAAGGGAGGATCTAAGTAATAGAGACTCTCAGTCGATAGTTTACATCCCATAGCCCGTTGGTTTTATTTTTAGACTGCCTTAAAAACGGGACATTTGTCTCCATCATTGCGGCCACACGCACCTTTAATGACTTCCGATAGTGCAGCATAGCATCCCACTGAAATAATACAAATATAGTCGAACTATTGCCCAAAATCCAAAAATGTCGCTAGTCGCGACTACGGCCAATAGTAGAGACTCGAGACTATAGTGACTTAGGCGACTGCAACCCAATTATATTTTATTTTGTAATTTTCTAGCACATCAACGCGTAAACAAAGATAGTAATTAGTAAGAGTGAACAACAATAGTGATTTTCAGATGTAAGTATACTTTTCTAGGGAAAATGATATCCAGGATGTCCAAAAAAACTTGGCATGTAGTTCGACCTGTAGATATAAAAATGTGACGTGGTCAAGCCATTTATATTATTTCAGGAAAGCACTATTAGCACATTTTTTGAAGAGCACCCCCCAATTTTCAAAATTTGTATATTTTTGCAGAGTTTTGTTAGTATTGTATACTGAAACTATACCTGCAAACGAGAATTGTTAAAAAATGACGTATTTATCAGTAAATAAGCCGATTTTGTAAAAAAATGGCCAGGGACGATCCAAGATTGCAACCCTTAACGGCGGGGAGCGCGAAATGCTACGTTTATGTCCGTTCCAACTGCCACCTCCCCCCCCCCCCCCGCGAACTCTTCACGTTTTTACTTGTTTTTACAGAATGAAAACATCCAAAACTGTTTTCAAACTCCTGGAAATGATTTCAGTATTAGGGTCCTTTTCATTATGTCAATTTTTTTTTCGCTGCCATATGTCCTTTATAAAACTATGGTCCCTCGGTGTAATCATTAGTGCGATTTGAATTGAGGGGCGCAAAATAGCACATGTCAGTATATATTTGTATAACATAACTTAATGTAACCCTCTTAGGCACTACACCTAAAATAAAATTTGTCTGCATGGCTATTACAGGACACAACATGAGCGAACCCTTTGAGTAACCAAATCAAAAGTAGTGTTTTTATATCTTTGTGTTAAACCATACTCCCATTATTAGAGATTCTCTAATTTGTTTATTACAGTATTACCTTCTGAGGGCCAATCCAAATTGTTTTTAGATGCCGATAGATAGGCAGCTTTGCCAGGAGGTTAATGACCAAAAAATCCCAAATTCACTTTCATGGTATGTACCATTTTTTCAGCTTCATTATTGCTGAAAAATTCCTGTCTCAGTTTGGACTTAAAGTTTAGGTTTCAAGATAACAAGCATTTTAAATGTGACTCATATCCGTGAAATACAAGCAGTGCACCACATCTTAGATAGTGATCTTGTTACTTCAATAGTATGCCACAGTCACATAGTAGGCTGTAAGCCGTAACATTGCAAATCAGTTGCAGAATATTCCGTCCCCTTGTAATCTCCTATTTCTTTTTTAGGATGAATGATCCCTTTCGTATGCCAAGCACAGTAGAGTCGAACCACCAAGCTCCAAGAGAGGCAAAGACGATAGTAAGATGCAGAGCTCTAGGGGGATTGGATTCGTACCTAGGTCACCGGACTCTCTGAAATGCATCCCTCTGGATTTATTGTTCTTATGCTGTCATAGAGCACAGCTGTTTGACCTCATACAAATTGTCTCATTTATTTTTAGAACAATTTTAAGCAGTGCGACACAATTTTTACAACTGATAGAAAATTAGGGCAAATGCAAGAGCTATCATCTATCTGCAAAATTCAAATACAAATCCTTGCGGGAATCTTGCCATATATGCCGTCAAAGGTCATGATTGTATGTTATAGGCCCTTATATGCCCATTCTCCATAGTAATAACGTGGAAAACTAAATTTTAAGAAAATCATATTTGCCCGCAATGAAATCGTACAATTTACACGAATTGTAGTTAGTGGACCAAATATTCCAAATTAGTGGTCAACCTGTTTCCGCCGGCGTATTTTTTGTTTTATTCTAGTTTTGTCATAATAAATGACACTTTCAATTTCCAACAGCTGTGAGGTTATCTCCACGGGAATTTTCATTTTGAACTTCAAGAGTAATGGTCTGTTATTTGTGGCCACTATATTCTCTTAATGTTATTCTATTTAAATGGAAAACTAGGGCCATCCAAAAGTCAACAATTCACTTATATAATCCAACCAAAACTTCCATATTTTTTTTCAACCATTTGCCATACGTCTTGGAATTTTGAGTGGGTTTAACACAGATTTTAAACCAAACATAAACATTCCAGGTCTGGCACCAAAAAAATGCCTTCTAATTCAGTTTTGGACCTAACTGTAATTGCCATTTGTGCCAGTTTTGTTTTCTTACAACAGCATTTCATGCAGTGTATCATCATCATTAAACAACCATTGTCGTTGGCTCCTATAATTTTTCAAGCACCAAACACTAAATTTACGCTGATTCAACGGGTTCACAAACCAAACACCATGGTTAATTTCCATTTCCTCCATGGTGACGTTTTATGCCTGTCACTTGTAAATGGACCCCCAACGGAAATAAGTTCCTGTAAAGCTTCTTAGGTTATCCAAGCCATTGGAAAAGTATTGCGACACCTGAAAGTATAATGAATCCATACCCAAATGCCTTAAGGGGTATGTGCATGTCATCCCATATGCATAACACAAATCAATATGTTTCATGGCATCTTAAACGACCTGCACTGCCCCTTTTCAAAACCACCGTCCTTTGTCTTCGCTTAACTTCATAATGGCTATAACATTGCTTGATTGAATTGTAATGCAAATGATTCATGCTTTGAATTTTTTTAATGAA
Source organism: Ophioderma brevispina (assembly GCA_023653785.1). Lineage (NCBI taxonomy): Eukaryota > Metazoa > Echinodermata > Ophiuroidea > Amphilepidida > Ophiodermatidae > Ophioderma > Ophioderma brevispina. Next base: position 48,570 of record JAMKCH010045022.1, on the reverse strand, counting down.
ATGTCGATCAATACAAAATTGTTTGCAGTAAACAGTCGGCCTTAGAAGGTAATTTCTTCAGAGTATTTTGCCTAGTTACATGGTTGCTGCTGGTGCAATGAGACTCGATGTGAAAAGTTTACTGTGGCTGCAAGAAGTATGGGAGACCTGAACTGGAATAAGAAGATAAAATAGAACTTGCACATTTCTTTTTGAATCTCAAGATTGCTCAGGGTATTCTGAAGGTCATTTTATGCATAATTGATCCTTTGAGGTTGGTCTGTCATAACCCCCCCCCCCCACCACACCACACCACCACCTAAGACACCCATTGCTATTTTGTGACAACATATTTCTCAAATATCAAAAATTGTGTCATACCTGCAAGTAATACATTGATAATTAACAATCGCAATCTGCCAAATTGGTGGTGGTTCGCCATCTGAAAATGCCAAATCTCACTATTTTGTCAAATTTAAGAGTTTGTACAATGTGTAGACTTGTTGAATGTTTTGTGCTTGTTCAAGCATTGCCTCCAAGAGAGATTCCAGGAGCTTCCCACAATGCTTGCTTCCCCAATGGAGTTTTATGTAGCAGGTACCTGATTTGAATCGTTAGTGATGAAACATGCCTAAATTGACAGTACTGATCCCAAACTTGCATTTAAAGAGGTTTCAATCCCTAACGTTCACATGACACATGTACAACAACTTTCCAATGAAGTCAATGCATTGTGGGAAGCTACTGATATCTTCTCTTCATTCTCTTTTCTGGTGGCAGTTGCACCAGGGTATTTCAGAAAGTGGCCGGTTATGGTTGGGGCAATGAAAATATAACTGACCAAATGGCCTATAACATCCCTTTTTTGGGGAACAAAAATTCTGCCTGGGGGGACATTTAAGGTGGCTTCTCCACGCTGATCATGTGTGGGTCATGTTATTATGAACAAACACACCTGAGAAAATCCCCATCTCAGGGCCCGACTGATAAAATAATGTACTATTTTACAGTAATTGGCAATGCCCATGTAGTGGTAATTTTCTGTACTAGCAAAATATATTGTTAACTGTATTCAAGATAATTACCAATATGTTGAATGTTTAAATTTTGCTGTAGTACTAATTTGAACTTAATTTACCCCTCCACAAATGGCATATTTCTGGATGTGAATTCCTATAAAAAAAACAGCTTCATTTAGTTAAATTCAAATTGTAGATACATCTTTCTATATCTGGTATGACATGGTTGTTGCATCCTATGAAGATATAATACAGCTCCTAAAATGTAATTTATAAACTTCTTTTTACCATGAGAAAACATGTTCATGAATCAAATGAACATCGCTATCGAAGTATTCTTGTCATGTGGTAAACCATTTGTTCACGCAAAGGCTGTGAAAAACAACAGCCTATAATTATTACTGTAATTTGACATGCTTGCTTTTAATTTGTCATAACCTTTAATCAAACTGTTTATCAAACGTGTTTTTAATCAAACGTTTTAATCACTGGGCCAACACTTTTCAAGGGGTTAGTTACCCAAAGACTTGGCTCCATTTTGTTCCAGTTTGAAAACTGCCCACTTACGTTTACTGCTCAGCAGATGGACCTAAGAGATTGCAGCTGTTGACTTCATGGGATGTGTATGGAGTTACACATGCAGCTGTGTTGATGGGCCGCCAGCTATAGCTTGCGGACCACGTTCAATCCTGTGCGTGGTTAACGTGTATGTGTGGATGTTGTGTGTGGATGTGTGTTTCACTACAATGTAATTTTTTTTTTAAATTTGGGACCTCAATTGAAAAGTTGAAACTTCAATTGGATTCCAAACATCTTCCTAGGTGCACCATGGTACCCCTCATATGTTGATTAGGTCAAAGGTCAGTGCCGAGGTCAAAGGTCAGTGAGGTCAGTTGAAATAGGCTAAAATGTAAAATTGACCTCAATTGAAAACTTTAATTTCAATTAGGAACCAAACTTCTGTCATAGGGCACCATGGGATCCTCATATGATGATAAGGTCATGGAGTGGCCCCAGCTTATCTTCCTTTGGAATATAGTTGAGTGCGAAGTCTGAGAAACGCTAACTTCTCGTTTTTTACTGAGATCCATTCCATTTTTCTGAAATGTTGGATGCTCATCAATCTTATTTTCGCTGACCGGATGGTCTTGTGTCAGTACCCTTAATTTCATTAATTAGTCATGCAGTCTGATGCATACATGTATAACATAAAACGCAACTCAGCTATCCTTGCTGAATTTTGCTCTCTAAGTGAGTTGCTGAAGTAAAATTGGTTGTTTGAACATAAGCATGTTTTGGTGTTAAAGCTCTGATACCTTCCACAAAATATTGATTGTTCCATACCAGTAAAGTTAATCTTCTTTCTAACATATTTACACGTGAAGCTTCATTTTTCTTGAGATTTTATTTATTATTTTTAAAATAAAATATGAACGGGAACAACTTCAAAATTGGAAAGTTCTCAGCTCTGATGTCCTCCTGTACTGTAGGACAACAAAATTTTGAGTTAATTCCTGGACTCAGAGTTAAACCAGGAAGTGTTTGTGAATACAGGCCAAAGAGGTTCCATAGATGTACAAGGACTGGAATTGACCCATTTAAAGTCCTGATTCAAGATTCGAAATATATATTTGGTAGTAATAGTCATTAGAACTGAAGATACTAATGTAAAATGCTTATTTTCCAAAGTTAGAGATGAACGGATGTTCGTTTCATCAGTACCCATTTCATGTACGAATACCTTGCCCATAGGATACCGTGTAAAATAAATTTCCGGATCCGAAATTTTAAACAAGTTGTGATTTTCTATATGACGGACTTCGATTTGAGCTTAGTTATTCACACAGTGGGATTATTATATGGACAAGCATGAGTTTATATTCACAAAAACACATTGTTTGGAAAATTGAGGGCGCCCTCCTCGGAAATCGCTGATTCGGCCTTTAAAGGGACTCTCCGATAAGTGTTCACAAAGCATTTTCTTTTCCGCAGCCGTTATGCACCTAAATTGTGCTTGTTTTGTTTACAATGATAATTATTAACATTCATTTATGCTGGGAGTGTGGTGTTTCAAAAAATGTTCCCGACCATAGATTGTAAAGCTGATGGCATAATGCTTGTTTTGTAGGTGAACTTGTAGTGACATACCTGTTATACTGTCAAGTGTGAACTTAGTCGATTACACTAAACCGGTATTGTTTGAAATCACCCACACATTTTCCTGTGTGTCCTGAAACGTTAAAGTTTTATATGATTCTCAATGATTTTCATGAATCCCTTGATGTTGATATTCTGTCAGTTTGGAGACTGCTTGAACACTTTGGCTGTATTCCAAATGGTTGTTGGGAAGGGCGAGTTGGTAGCGGTCGAGTCGTTCACCTTTGCTTTCACCAATGCAGCCAGGGTTCGATCCCCGGTAGAGCCTGTGTCGTATGTGAATTTGGTTGCAAGATGCATACTCGTCTCGCAGGTTTTCTCCGAGAACTTTGGTTTCTTCCTGATCTAAAATAGCCGTTTTTCCCATAAATCTTTCCTTTGCGTCTGGAGGGCTCCCTGAATTAATGAACGTACCTGTATACTTGTCTCGTTCTGCGGTATGAAGTGACGACGTGCGCGCGTATACACAGTGCCGCCTTTCATTTGCCAGTGCGCTTGATGCTTTACCTACGCGCGCGTGGAAAGTCGGTTCAATGTATTCGCCCGCATTGCTACTTCACCTAGATCTGAACAGAGTAGAGCATATGGGTTCTGCAATTTGGAGGGAGGATATGGAGAAAAAGGCACAGCATAAGATAAAGTTTGTTTTACAGGATTAGTTTCATTTGTACAGTATATCTAAATAAGGGGTTTTATTACAACGTATCATTGTGCACATAAAACAGCCCTGTATCTGTGTACGTTTGAATGTTAATATACAAATTAAAATTTGTGGATTTCATTTTGTACATGTACACTATTCATTGAAAAATTTTCCAGATGCGATAATAAAATGTTGCTGTTCCATATATTCAATTATTGTGTGACCTATTTTGTATATGCTTGGATTATTATAACAATTAGGAGAAGTGTAATAAAAGTATGCATTTAGTATACTCATAAGGAAAATTTCTAGAGTTGGTTTAAAGAAATGAGACAAAACATTCAGAAACTCAAAAAGTTTTGTTGGTTCATCTTCTCAGTTTGATATTTACGATGCAAACCATAAAGTGGATTTACATATTTGCAAACCAAAGTACAATTAAGAGGTCATACATGTGGAAATTATTAGCACTGATTTTGATATTCACATTTTCAATGTGTTCATACAAAAAATAAAATCAACAAATTCACACTTATCAATGTTGGAATGTACCCTCCAAAAAAAATCTTGACGAAACGTTCTTTTTTCTTCCGTCCACTTGTAGATAAAAAATATGCAACTAAGAACCTTTTTGGACCGGAGTGTAGTACCCTTAAGGTTCTATATAGAACTTTAACATGTAAATACAGTCTAGCATCCTTCCTCTGGGGGGTGCTCATGTATTTTCGGAAAAAAAAATACCTTTTTTTGTTGTAAAAAACACATTTTCTAACCAGTTTTCTTGTCCAAAGGGCCTGATATTTTGTTCTTAAAGAACCCTTAATAAATCTTCATGGATTCTTTTGTAAGGCCAAAAAAAAGGATTGAAGGCATAGAAAATGGGTTCAGTGAACCTTGCACTTAAAAACCCTAATAAAAAAAACTTGAAATTCCTTCAAAAGCTCTGTGACAAGAAAGAAGTGTTTTTGAAAGGAAATTCTTCGGACAAATAAGGCGGTTTGTTTTTTAATACATAATGAGCACACACTGAAAAGAAGGTTCGACAGTTTAGGCCTATTGTAATCGTCAAATGTTCTATAAAACACCTTAGGGTGCTTACATCCAGTATGGGAAAAATGATTTTGGCAATGACTTAATACAAAGATGTCTATGCGACCCCCACTGTGACATTAAACTCATATCTGCTATTGTTTTATAAGATTAACCTTCGTCTAAAGGGGAGTTGGAACCCCACTGGTTTTCCCAGGGGGTGTTTTGAACAATCCCATATGCATTGGCAAAAGTGGCCTATACTGTAAGGATACATGTACATGTTATGTAGGCCAACTGTACTAAACACTGTTAGTATTAGTATACAGCAAAGTGTTCAAGATACTTAGAGATTTCTTATAGAAGTCTCAAGTATACAAATGAGTATTGCCATTTATTCGGTCAAGTGCTAACTGACACAACATTTACAGTGCATGACAGACAATCCAGGAATCAATTGTTAATACCTCATTTGCATGCTTGGACTTCTATATGAACGTTTACCAAACTTAAGGCCACAAACATTTTTCAGCACCAGTTTTGGAATTTTTCTTAAAGTTGACTCAGAGATTTTTGAAATGTTATTTTTGAAAAAAACTAAAAAATTAAAAATAGTCAACTAGAAACTAAAGTAGTAACTAAAATTGCACCAATTCGAAATTTGAGGATGGGGGGCACTTGAATCGGATTTTTTGTTTTGATGCAGTAAACGGTTGTAGTATTACGTCCCATAGGATACTGTATTATAACAAAAATTCCAGATCGGAATGTTATAACAAAGTTGTGATTTCCATATTATGAAGGAATCGATTTAAGCTAGCAATTTCACAAACAGTGATTAGTATATGGACAAGCATTAGTACATGCAAAAACCACAATTTTTTGGAAATTGAGGGCGCCCTCAGCAGGAAATCTGAGTCGGCCTGGAACACGTACTAGCACTTCTGTGCTTCTTTTCTTTTTTTAAAATGGGTGAAAGTCAGGGTTTTTATTGTATAAGAATAGGATTTTTGTTGGATTAATATGACCGTTGTATGGTTGAATTGATGAAATTTTCCCAAGTGGTGCATTTTGGGATTTGAAGTCAATACACCCTGGGGTTTTTCATCTGAAAAACAGAGACGACCACCATATACATACAGTAGTAAAAGGCTTGCTTCATGCTAATAGATACATGTACATGTAATACATGGTTAGGGGCCGTCATTTTCTTTGGCCGAGGGTCCCAAAAATGTGGATCAACCCATACGCATTTTTTCTAACCAGGCCCCATCAAAGAGCTTGCAATATTGTGTGACCCCCCTTTTTAAAGCCACATTATTTTGCCCCCCCCCCTAACCAAATGAAAGAAGAAGAAGAAGAAAGAAAGAAAGAAACTGCATTTACATGTCGGCACACTGGGCGATGTGTGATTAAAAAACAATTTACAGAGCCTCAGCCTAGGGCCCCTCTTAGAAGACTGGACACAAGCAGTCATTCCCCCAGGAATTTCACTGTTGCTTCCCCCCCAAAAAAAAAAAAAACACCTCCCGAACACCCCCCCAAAGAGGGTCTGCGCCGCTACTACAAGCTATGGAAGGGCCCCTCTGGACATGTTTGTAGGCTATGTAAAACACCATGTGCTAGTTAAAGGTGACTCAGAGATTTCGAAACGACAATTAAGTTTTTGGCGTCGTAATTAAAAAATATCATCTTTGTGAACAAAATGATATTACCTAAAATGCTTAATTCCAAAGTTTAGAGGTTGAATCGGAATTTTTCGTTTTGATACAGTAAAAAACATCTATGGGACGTGACCAACAACCGGCGATTTTTTACTCTTTCACCCAATGCGGTTTGAGTCAACCCATGATACAATCTGTTAGTACTTTTTACAGTATTATTAACATTGAGTCTAAGCCTAACCAAAAATAATATATCCAATTTCACTTGTGGTTATTTTGTCATTGGGGGAAAATAAAAGGTCGGTCAAGTCTGTGACCATCAGAAGGTCACACACGTGACCAAACGTGTTGAGCAAACAATGACAAAAATAACTAATCTACCAAAAGTGGAAACATTAGTTTTGGTTAGGTGTGAGACTGAAGGTTATAATAATGATTGGTGTTACGTTGACAAAACAGCATTGGGCTGAAAGATAAAAAAATCGCCGGTTTTTGGTCACAAACGTGACCCGAGAAGGCCCTATGCAAAGTATAGCAGTGCCATGGGATACTGCGTATAACAACAATTCCGGATCCGGAATTTTATAACAAAGTGGAATTTCTCTATGAAGCGGCTCGATTGAGGCTTAGTTATTTTACACAGTGGTTAGTGCATGGACAAGCATTCTGTTGTATCATGCAAAAAAACACGATTGTTTGAAAATAGTGCGCCCTCATTCGGAAATCTCTGATTTCAGTCAGCCTTTAAATGACAGAGTTTAAAAATAATGAAGTACATGAAGAATTGAACATCAGAAAGAGACAGACTGCCAAGGCATAGCTGTGATGGATGTGCTACGGGGCATGATGTGAAAGTGTCGCCACCCAACGCGCCGAAGCACGAGCAATTCCCGGGTGGGTACAGGGGCTGTTAGGGCACCTGGTGGTGGTCCGGGGGAAGAGCCATAGGAAGCTATCCGGTTTTAGCATGTATGAGTGCCTTTGGAGAGCCCTCAGTTTTGCCCCCCCATCCGAAAGAAAATGACGCCCTAAAGTGAATTGTAACATTCCAATAATTCCACTGATTTGTAAGATTGCCACGATTCAAGAATTCGCCAATGGTTTAAGTTATGTTACAATAGACCGATTCAATATGACGTCAGCCACCAGGACTATTGGGGTGGACAAAGATGCATACATTCCAGGCTAAATGTACATAAGCTGTCAATCGATCCATGTTTAGCGATTGCACAGGGATCATTGACAGGTGAATGTATTGTAGTACTGGAATGCGTCTATCTTGTCCACCAACATGGCTGGCTATTGAATACGGTCTATTTAAGAATACACTGTACTTCAATGGTTTTTGTTTGTTTACACAGAATTTCCCGAGTGATTTTGTTTGCTTATTTTTCAAGTTGATCCATTCAAGAAAACACCAATATAACGGTTTACTTTGTTACAATTCAAGAATACGCCACTGATTTGGTTTGTTGTAATCAAGATTTCATCAATGGTATAATTCTGTTAAAATTCAAGAATACAGTCAATGGTTTGGTTTTGCAACAATTCAAGAATACACCAATTCTTGTGTTTGGTTATAATACAAGAATACAACATGTACATCTGAAGTTTAGCTCTGATCTAATTCAAGAATTCGTCAATGGTTTGAATCGTAATTGTTTTTGTTACAATTTCCACGAGGGTTAACCCGAACAAGTTGATGATGTTCTTCGCAACTCTCAAAACTACAATGCTTCAAAATGTACACAAATACCACTTAGATTACAACCCCTTGTACATGTAGATGATTTGGGGGAAGGGGGAAATCTCTCAATCTCTCGCACTCTGACTCTCTCTCTCTCTCTCTCTCGCACTCCTATCGCTCTCGCACTCACTCCTCTCTCTCCCTCCTATAGCTCCCTCCCTCTTTCTCTCTCCTCCGCTTCCCCTTCCTCACCCTCTCTCTCTCAAATAAAAGAACCTTCGATACTGGTTTTCTAAAACGTTGAAAATGCACGAACAACCCAGAAATGAACGTTCGGGCCCTCAGACAGGAGCGTATTTCTGGTTATGTGAAGAATTAGAAATTATTTTGGTTGTTTTCCAAGATTACATTGACCTTGAACTACACTCCTCAATACAAAATCAAAACAAAGGACTATTGGGTAAAATAATCAATGTAGTAGCGCCTCAATGGCTATTTGCTTTCCAATACAATGTACGTGAATTTGGACTTACAACTCGCAGTGTTCAGATTTGTGTCAACGTTGCTCAAAGTGGAGAGCTATCTGGTCCTAGCTTCCAGTACGAAATTTGGGTATGAAAAGTGGTTAATTGTTGGTACAAATACATGTATGTGTACTGTATAGCTGTTCTAGAAGAACATGTCACCAAAAGACCCCATATTTTTTTGAAAATCTCAACCAAAGACCCCATATTTTTGGAAAATTTTACTAATGTCACCCAAAGACCCATTGGAAGGAAATTTGAAAAATTTTCACCTAAAGACCTCTATTTGTAGAAAATTTTGCACAAAAATTCACCCTAAGACCCCATTTGGTTTGGAAGCGCCAGCCTTACACCCATGTCCATTTTAAATGTGCATTGGGGTCACGTAAGAACCACATACCGATAATAAAAAGATCCGCACTTTGACCTATGTCCAATTGAAATTGTCACTCTCCAAAAAAAAGTGGTTCGCATATTTTCATCCAAAGCAACTTATTGGTTACCTTTTTACAGCAATCCAAGCATTTTTAAAATTGTTGACCCTTGTATTTATGACCCCCCCCCCCCCCGGATTCCACCCACACTTTCCCGAGGTGGGACCCCCCCGGACTAAATTTGTTCATTAACATTCATAGTTAGACAAATCCACTGAGAAATGATGCTCTGCTCTCCACGGTCACGGGATTGCTCCAAATCAGTGAAATTTTGGAAATAACCTTTTCTCGAGGATATCTAATAAATCAGAAACAACTAGAATTTCGCGGTTCTCTGCTTTCGCGCTCGCTATATTCAAAGAATATAAGCTGTGGGCCGCCCCATGAAAAAACGTAACAATTTTTGACACACACATCCATACAAACACACACACATACACACATACATACACACGCACAACGGATTGCTAAGTGGTCCTGCCAGCTATAGCTGGCGGCCCACAAAAACAAAGGTGCTCAGATCCAGTTGCGGCGCCACGGGGGGGGGGGGGGGGGGCATGGGGGCATTCACTGATTTTGGCAAAAGCAGTGGTTTGGGGCCAAAAATCACTAAATTTTTCAAAAAATCAGCAATTTTGAGCCAAAATTGGTTTAAAATCTCCAAAATGTTGATATTTTCCCCCTTTTTTTTTTTTTTTTTTTTTTTTTTTTTTTTTTTTTTTTTTTTTTTTTTTTTTTTTTTTTTTTTTTTTTTTTTTTTTTTTTTTTTTTTTTTTTTTTTTTTTTTTTTTTTTTTTTTTTTTTTTTTTTTTTTTTTTTTTTTTTTTTTTTTTTTTTTTTTTTTTTTTTTTTGGCGCCGCCACTGCTCAGATCACGACATGCACCTTTAATTTCGATCCACGGTCACGGTCAGCTCAAAATTTGTAATCGGATGTTTTTGGTGATCAGAGTGATATGCTTACATGTTTTCTCTTTCAAGGAGAAAACAAAAATCGGACCTTGATCGGGTCACCACCCACCTTTAAATTGGCCTATAACTCACATGCACATGCAAATGACAAGTTAACAAAAAGTGTGCACACTTTCGAGCAATTAAATATAAGTTTAGACGTTTTTGACGATTTCACCCTTTGCAGATTTTCCTTTGTGACACCGAGCCTATGTGAAGAACCCTTTATCTATTGGTGACCAAACAAGTATGTCGATGAAGTCCTCTAAATTGATAAACGTAACACGTTTCGTTAGGTTTTTGACGACTTTTCCCTTTTTAACCCTTTCTAGAGTAAACAGAGTGTACACATACATGTACCAATTTAGAAGAATAACGTAATCCATCTCCTTAGGCTAACGAAACCAGTTAGGTTTATATGACCTCATTCGATCATTGGTTTATTACCCTTCACCAGTTGCACAAATTTGTTTTATCTTCTCGTTGGAAAAGCCCAAGTTAGTTTCTGCAACTTGCTTTTCATTACAATTTTAAGTTAACACATGTGAACCCGCATTAATCTTTCCCATAATGATCAGTATCTTCCGAGCCATTAACAGCTTTTTTATGTCGTCTTCCGAATAGTTTGGCCGCAATGATACCACGACTTAAAGCACCTATGTCACGAGATTCATGATCGGCTGGTACTGAATTGAGAAGCTTCTGAAGACAAACAAAACGTTCATCATTCAGAGGATTTTGAGAGTTATCCCGCGTGATCCCCTCCTTCCTCCGGGATCTTCGTTTTGAACGGGATTTTTTAACCTGATGGTGCATTTGTAGCTTGACAAAGCTCGGATCGTTCATGTTGATTTGTGGAAGAGTTTCTGAGATGAAAGTCGGTTCCGGACCGGGAAGCCGTGGATATTTACTCTTGATCTTTTTACCGTAATTCGGATCTGAGTTGGTTGGCTCGTTGCGGCTTCTGACACTGATAACGCTAACCTTTCCGTCAACACGTGGTAAAGATAATTCATTAAGGTTGGAAAACGACACTGAAGTATCACTTTTTCTCAGATTTGGTTCAGTTACTTGCTCTTGCTGTTGTGCATCGTTATCAGTATTTGTGAGAAAGGGATTGTGTTCTGCCTTTTGAGTTATATAAGACGGAAGCGCGATTAACCTCGGGTAACGAAGGAATACCAGTTGCTTTGGGTTTAAGTTTCAACTCTGGGATCCGGGCTTGAGACATGGCGGTGGAATATTCCTTTTCACTCAAATCTGGCAATGTATTCACCTCGTTATCTGCATCACCTTGCTCTTTTGTTACACCGTCCCCCTCCATATCTGTGGGACTCCCACCGCTGACACCAAATCGTTCTGGGTCAGCACGTGCCATTTCCAACATGTTCTCGATGCTTCTATTTCCTCTACTGTTAAAATCCATAGCTTGTCTAGAATGTTCTCGAGCCCAGTTACCGTGTTTCTTCTCCATTCTTTTCACAAATGTTTTCTTTTGATGCGCCATAAAAATGTTCATTTTACGTTGCGAATTTTTGATATCGTCAAGTTTCATATCTAGGAGTCGGTCTTGACTTGTATTATCATGGAGTATAATTCGACTTACGTTACTTTTGCCTGGGAGTGTTCGTCGAAGTGTCTTATTCTCCGCTGTCCTCTTGCTCTGTTCGGCATAAATTGTTACAAGACTTCCAGAAAAGTCTTGATTGCTAAACACCGTCTTGGGACCCGAGTCATCCGCTTGAAGTCGGACTTTCACCTCTCCATCGCCTAAAGTCGGCTCTTCCATGTCGATGTTGTTTTGGAGGCGAATGGCGCTATGTCGAAGTACTGTATTGTAATATACCTTGGAGTAGATTACGGTTTTGTCCTCTTGATCATTTGACACATGTCTGTCGTCATAGCAATGATACCTCCTTCGTCTTAGATACAATTTCAAGCATGAATAAATTGCGCCTCTTGTAGCAACCACGGAAGCAAAAAGTAACGTTCCTTTTTAAAATACTTTCTGACGTTCTGTAGCTTTCTGTGGGTGGAATGATTCTTTACGCTTTGTTACGGCATCTTCTCTGGTTACGGTCGCAACGGAAACTCATATAGAATAACAAACATAGCTAATATCTCCAATCACAGTATCCCGGCACAGTATCAATTATATTTCCATTGGGATCGATGCTTTCGTCTTGATGATGATGTTGCGTGCAACAGTCCGGAGAAGACAATGTATAAAGTGCATAAATCGAAATCTAAAAGTAACACTGTTTTCTAATGACATGTACCAGAAGACTACAAGAATGCATGTACTATAACATCTAACACCAACAATGTGTTTATACACGTTGTTAGGTTACTGAATGCCACTTTTGAACAGTAATATGCGATAATCTGGCAATTCCGGAAAATGGCTATTTTATTCAGTAAGTGGACCTTGAAACGATTACCATTCTTGTTCAGTCAAGTCGATCACTTCAAGTGTTTGAACTACTGAGTCAGTCAGTCAGAAGTAATGTTTGATAAAGAAATCTATGGACAAATTACTATTTCACAGAAAATTAGTTTGTCATTCACATCTGCACATATTTTTCAATCGGGCAGCTCCTTTCACAACTATAATCTTGCGACAGATTTGGATAGTATCACACAAGCTGCTGCGGCGCAACTTGAGGATTGAGAAATCAATGATCATATATCCGAGTGCTTTCCTTATTCCAGCCAGAAGCTCGAGCAGTGAGGCCATGGTAACATAATGGGAGACTAACCTTCCCAAGTCCAATGTTGAACATGTTGAAAGCAGAAACAAAAAGCAGTCAAACAAATTTTGATTGAATATTGACGATGTTTAAAACCTCACTTCTATAGATATTGCCAAAACAGAAAAGAAAAATAAGCCTATAGTCGATACCCGAGTCGATACGTCCTTGTGCTAAGTTGAGTTCGATGGTTAAAATAATGATTTAGAAAGTCCGTAAACTGCCGAGACGACACCGTTGACACTGGAAATACATGTATGTTGTGTCCCTCTTTGATTGATCCACCTTTGATCTGAAGATACTGAATGGGTTTACAAACTGGCATTGTTTATCGGAATACATGATAGAAGTTCTTTGCACGTACGTTCCAATATTTTAATCTGCACACACCTCTCAGTTTATCTGTTTATTAATCTAAAATGCACAAATAAAAATATGCGAGTTGCTAGACATATGAAATTACGAATAATGCGTATCAGGAAAAATACAACCGATTTGTTCACTTGTGCTCAGACACGTCATCAGATGAACAAGCGACGACAGTTATAAATCAATTTATCATTATCCAAATTCAGAGAAACATTCAGGGATTGACGACTATCTGCCTGCACTACACTGACTGTGTGGTTTTACTGTAAACTGATTGTCCCGCATCTTGGAAAAATCGTGACGGTGGTTGGGCGATGGCCATTTTTATTTTGAATATTGATCTGTTTTAAAATGTTGCTTGAGAAAGAACCTTATTTCCTATTGTCGATTATAATATAAATCAATATCAAGGATATTGATGGTAGGACTCACAAAGGCGTATTGTTCTTTAAATGTTTTAATACACTTAGAAACAACCAATTAAGATCCGGGTTTGTACAAACATTATTGTTGAACATTTTAGGTATGAAAAAAAGTGTAAGCCATGCACCTATCTGGATGTAACATAATATAACTGAGGGAGCTGTTGTTTTAAACCTTTTTTCTGACCCCCATAAACCTTCAGCGTAAATTAATAAAGTGTATTGCTGCACGCATCAACCCACACACCATTCACAGTTAGCCTACTTCCAAATTAATTCCAATGATTATCCCAAGTGGATTTATAATTTTTACACCAATTAAGCATTTACCACACATAGACTAACATTTGCATTCAGATACAGGAGCGAGAATGATAAGACACGTTTACTCCCATACAATATAGGCAAGTTAGTCTATACGAAAACAAGATTGCACCGCTGACACGTTAGGGACTTAGGATTAGACATTGAAACTGACCTCACTGTTATGGTGTTTGACTGCTCTTTGCCAACGAGCATATTAGTGCAAGAACTTTAAATAAAATGAGTGTTTGCCAAATATACTGCATCAGGGAAAACTTACAAATGATGAGAAAATCCAAAAAAATACGAGCGATAGCGGATTGTAAGGTACCTTGTGTCCCCAAAAACCTCAACACTTGGTGGCGACGCCATACGTTTTTGACAAAAGCACACTACTAACTTATCCTTTGTCATAAAGGTAAGATGGACTGTTAGCTAAATACCCTGAAAAGTTCATAAAGGTAGAGTCAATATTTTTTATAATGACCCCAGAAATCAGTAACCTGTAGGACCCATGTTAACAAAATTGAGGCGATATTAAATACAAATACGGCCCTGTACGTTTTGCGCCCAGAACCACCACATGAATTTCTAAGTCCCAACCACCCGTCCACCATTCCCCCTTTTTTAAAGACGGTGCTGCAACAAATATTAACCTATGAATGTTTCCATTGGTTAGAGAAGATGACATGAAGAGAAGAAGAAAAGAAGAGAAAAAGAAGATTCACGAAGAAACGCAGTCATTTAAGAAAGAAAGAACATTATAAAAAAGCTGGGCTTTTGCTAATAAAACGATGCGCCAAAAGTGCTTGTGCACACGTTACATAAAAGCGTGTATATTTGCCGGATACAGAAAAATCCAAGTGAAAACTTGGCATCCTCAAAATTCCAAACTTGTTACTCAGATAAAAATTCTGATACAAAAATTTATCACAAGAATTAAAAAATCTTTAACTTTAACCATACTTTTAACTATAAGTAATTTTTTTTTTTTAAAAAGCAATGTTTTAACAAGCTTGATGCAAATTTCAAGTTATGGGATAACTGATCAATAGACTATAGTTTCGTTATATATTTATCGAATATAGTTTTCTATAAATAGACTATAGTTCTTGTAGGTATACAATAACTTAGAGATATAGTGGTATTTAGTCATCATTTTAATTATTCTTATTATGATATTATTATTTTAACTTCCCCAGGGTAATTCATTGGAAAATTGTAGCATGTAATTAATAGCTCATGCATGGATAACCGTTAAAGTGCATAATCATGAGAGCAGAAAACAAGAGCGATCTCCTGTTGTTAAAGTTTCATAAAAACATGAAACTTTCCGGTTTTTATCGCTGATGTTAGTGCACGTTAGTATCCTTTGGTTACTGGTTCACGCTTAGCGCATACACCGGTTCCTCCGCATTATGATTTGCATAGGATTTGTTATTGTGATCATGTGCTCAAATGGTGAAGATAAAGTTAGTGTGAGTCAGTTGAAATGGCAACCGTCTTATTCTAACGATGCTGTACATCAGCGATTGAAAACCTTATCATGAAAAGAAATGACGCAAATTACACTACAATTTTCTTAGTTTGTTCTTTTTTTGCAAAGTTACTGACTCAAAGCATTGATGTTACATGTACATCCAGATACGGTTAGCCTAATATTGCAAAATTACGTGGCCCCGTGTGAGGCTTCGAACTCCGACCTTCAGATATGAGGACTGACCGCCCTGCGACTGCGCCAAACGAGGGGCACTGATTTGAAAATGTTATAGTATTGCTTTACATTTGAACGAATGCGAGTAAGGAAATTAAAACTCATTTGTGTTGTAGAAGTTTTTTGATAGGGTGGTTATGAGTCATTGTGGTCTAAGAGTAGTACTTATATAAACATATTCCTATGGAAATTGGACACATTCGAAATATTGGAGGACACTCAATCGTGCAAGTTTTGAATACATGCTTGGTGCCAAATGATTTAATGTTGTAACTGTCAATTAACAGTTTTATAACAAATTTTCATGCAAAACCCAAACATCCACAGGGGTATACGCAAGGTACATGGTGATCCAAAATTCATTGGAAAAATTGTTATCATGTAATTTAATAGCATTCATGCATGAAGAGCTTGATAAGAAGAGGAAGAAACAATGCGCGATTCCTGTTGTTAACGTTTCATAAACATGAATACTTTCCCGGTTTTATATTCTCTGGTGATGTGGTGCACGTTACAGTAGGAACGCCTTATGCATACTTCCGGTAATTTTTACAGGAGTGACCCGATATGGACGTCACAAAATTTTAAATCCAAGCGCTACAGATTGTGAGTGCGAGTCCTCGAAAGAAAGTTAAAAATCGAAATGATATTGAAAATTTTCGGTTCAAGTTTATGTAACTTACACGCAGTAGATACTAACCTTTGTATTTTCCAGTAGAAATTGGTATAGAGGACGCAGGAGGCTCGGGGAACCGGTACGGATGGTACGGAGGTTTCCGTACCACGTTTTTGCCTAAAAAAAAAGGAAAAAGTAAAAATATTAAATAGCAAATTTTAATTGCAGTTTAATTTTGTGATTGATTTTTTTTCGGTTGATCATTCTTCTTTAAGTCCCTTTTCTTACGTCTCCACAACATGCTACACGTAGCCCTACGGTCCAATCTCTTTTTTTAAATTTGTAAATTACCTCTTAATAATACAAACTAATTTTTATTAGTCCTATTAACTTCCTGTACAAATTATGATTCTCCAACTTACGAAAATCGCTGGTGAAGGGGACGTCGCCCCCTTATACCCCACCAGGGCTCTGCCCCTGGATCACCGCTGGGGGTACAAAACCCAGCACCCCTCATCCGTAACCAACTTTATTTTGTGTCCGACGTCCCTGGAATATACGTGTAATTCCGTGGCCAGAAAATTTAAGCTAAACAAGCCGAAAATACGTACCAAATGGGCGAAAGTCCAGAGTCAGCGAATAACAAAGGCGCATATTTAGGCCGCATTAGATTCGCCATCTACGAAAAATGCTACAGACAGTAGATCTTGATGTACATTAGTTTGTCTGAAAAAATCGTGAATGAATGGCCTGCTAAGACGGCCATTCGCATGGTTTGGTGGTTTTCGAAACCTGAAAGGTGTTTGCATGCGTGCCAATGACACGCAAGCATCACGCCATATTATCGAACCTCGTGCAGAATGTTGTTTTACTCTAGAAGAAAACCGGGCTTTTTATTTGTTTCTCTGGAACTTTCAGAAGGAAAAAATAGTGGTTTAGTTTTTGGTTAGAATGATATTGGGAATAGTATCCGTTTACAGAAAGAAAAGCACTCAAAAGATCAGAAAAAGTAATGATGACTGATGACGACGCATTGAAAATCAAACCAAAAAAAGCCCTTTTAGTGGAAACACACATCAAGTCAATGCGGAATAAAGAACATGAACCCCTTCAACTGTGTGCATATTGATTTTTTCGTGACTAACCGGTAAGTTTGCTCATCTACGATGGGCGTAAATGCAGTTTTAAGGGGAAAAGGGCCCGCAAATTCTCCTACTCCTTAAGGCCCCACCCAATGAAGATTAGGAAAAATAATAAATTGCTATAATAACATATAAACCTCAATATTTAATCTTTCCTGGAGCTTGTCAGCGTACCGAGGTGTTAAAAAAATATGCCCTTTGCTGGACCGAACCGCATCGCGGCCATTACTTGGATAGCGCGCTTGCTAACTGAGCAACCAGGTGGCATATATAAGAAGCGCATAGATCAACGCTATAGGTATAGAGTTGCTCTATCTGTGCAAATAGCATTTTTGAACAACGTGTTTTCAAACTGCATTTTGTAACACGTACGGTCATTGCCATCGATAATCCTATCATAATATGAAATAATACCGATAGATTTTATCTCATCATGCCTAAAAATGAGTCATTTCATTTTTTGATAAGATGACATTCGCAGGTACTTGAAATGTAATCATTGCAAAATTCTGCTGGGAAGTTGACAGCATGGTCATGGCTAAATTTGCCTTATATCGACTGAAAGCGATTGAAAAATTGTATTTTATACACAAAAATACATATTTAAGACTTATTCATGAGTCTGTGGGAATAATTGGTCCTCTCCTGTGTTAATAATTAATCATTAAAATTACCAATGAAAACCGCGCGAAAAAATATCGTTCCTCGTACCCACGACTGCTCATGCCCCGCTCACCAAGTTCGACCCCTAAAATGACTTTACCTCGTCTACCAGACCTTTTTTTTGTACAAAACTCCCGAGGGGGGGGGGGGGGTTACTGAACAACCGATCCTGTAAATTTGGTACCAATGATAGCTTAAGTTTTCTTCTTTCCATTGTACCAAATAGTATAACATCCCCATATGGCGTCACATGCTTTTCATATTTTGAGGAACGTACTAAAATACTGAATATAGGGTGGAAAATATTGATTATTTCGCAATTTTTGCGACTCAAACACCCTATTATACTCTAAAATGATGTCTTATAAAACTAGCATTTCCCATCAAGTAGAGTCAAAAACCGCATGAAATCCTGATTTTTCTAAGCTTTTGGCGAAAATTGAATTTTTCACTGTGTGTGTCAGTATGGAAATGGCAGTTTTGTGACATGCGAACTTTATGACGTAATGGGTGAAGTACTGGCTAGGATGTTGGTACTTCATTTGGTATCAATGGAAAGAGGAGGAACCATAGCTAGCTATTGGTACCAAAATCAAGTGTCTGTGATGTTCCTGTGTTGTGTAGGCATGTTGGTACTTCTCTTCGGAGGGGGGGGTGTACCCCCCCCCTATCGATCACTTTGGATCACCATGTATCTTACCTATGTACCCCGGTGGATGTTGTTTTTGGATTAAAAGAGTGAAACATGTCAATTGACAATTACATTAAATAATTGGCACAAAAAAACGGGGCTCTTTTTAAGCAAGCCGGGGAGAAAAAAACCTGAAGGGGGGTGGTAACCACCCCCCCCCCCCCCTTCGGTAGACGAGGGTTTACGGCTTTTTGCGTCGTTGGCGTTCCTATGGTTAGTATCCATTGGTTACCGGTTCACGCCTTAGCTTCATACACCTGATCCGAATTATGATTTGCCATAGGATTTGGTATTTTGATCATGTGATCAATGGCTCGAACTAAAGTTAGCGTGAGTCAGTTGATTGCAACCGTCTTATTCAACGTGCTGACATCCGCTAATTGTAAAACCTTATCATGAAAAGAATGACACAAATACACTACAATTTTCTTAGTTTTCCTTTTTTCAAAGTTACTTTGACTAACTGATGTTACATGTACATCCATGTTAGGTGCTAATAATGCAAACTGCCCCTGTGAGGCTCGACTTTCCTTATGAGCCTGACGCGCTGCCGACTGCGCCAAGAGACTTAAAATGTTATATTATTGCTTTACATTTGAACGAATGCGCGTTAATGAACTAAAACTCATTTGGTTTAGAAGTTTTGATAGGGTGGTTATGAGTAATCTTTGGTCCAAGAGTAGTACTAATATAAACATACTCCTACTGTAACATAAGACACATTCGAAATTATTGGAGGACATAACGTAACGTGCAAGTTTTGAATACATGCTTGGTTGCCAATGATTTACTGTAGTTGTCAATTTACATTTTAAGCTCCTTTTTAGTATGGCAAAACAGCGCACAACACCCACCGAAGTATAGGTAAGCATGGTAAGTGTACAGGGTGATCCCAACGTGATCGGAGATAAGTACCAACATACACGCCTAGTACTACGCAGAAGATCACAGCAATTGTTTTTCGTCTACCAAGCTAGCTATGGTCGTTCCTCTTTCCATTGATACCAAAATTATACAGCATCCTAGAATTACGTAAGAAGGCCGTCATAAAAGTTCGCACGTTAGTAAAACTGTCATTTCCATAGGCAACAGTGGTTAGAATAAGATAAAATTCAATTTTTCACCAAAAAAATTAGGAATATCTATTTGCAGCGTTTGCGCACTACATGATGCCCGTATGATGCCAATCAGAACAATTCAACTGTACTATTTTGAGGATAAGTTGTTGGTTTTGAAATTCTTGGATTTAGATTTTCTTAATTTAAAGGTCCACCACCCGATCGCTAACAGCTTTGTCCCAAGAACGTCAAATTTTATCAGATTGCTTTCAAATTATATCTTGTCCGGTCTGTGAATCTTAAACTAAAAGCATGAAATTTGTTGTTTGTATTTATGACTCGAAAAGGTTCATTTTGATAACTAATAATATTTACCATATGGCTTACAAAAGCCACGTTTTAGATCCATATTTTCTTTTTTTCTAAGTCGTCACCAATTTCTTCACTTTCTCGACATTTTTCTAAGTCGTCACCAATCTTGCTACTTAACTCGTCACTTATCTCGACATTTTTCTAAGTCGTCGCCTATCTCGTCACTTAACTCGTCACTTATCTCGACATTTTCTAAGTCGTCCCCTATCTCGTCACTTAACTCGTCACTTATCTCGACATTTTTCTAAGTCGTCCCCTATCTCGTCACTTAACTCGTCACTTATCTCCACATTTTTCTAAGACGTCACCTATTCGTCACTTAACTCGTCCCTTATCTCGACATTTTTCTAAGACGTCACCTATCTCGTCACTTAACTCGTCACTTATCTCGACATTTTTCTAAGACGTCACCTATCTCGTCACTTAACTCGTCACTTATCTCGACATTTTTCTAAGTCGTCACCTATCTCGTCACTTAACTCGTCACTTATCTCGACATTTTTCTAAGTCGTCCCCTATCTCGTCACTTACTCGTCACTTATCTCGACATTTTTCTAAGTCGTCACTTATCTCGTCACTTAACTCGTCACTTATCTCGACATTTTTCTAAGTCGTCCCCTATCTCGTCACTTAACTCGTCACTTATCTCGACATTTTTCTAAGTCGTCCCCTATCTCGTCACTTATCTCGACATTTTTCTAAGACGTCACCTATCTCGTCACTTAACTCGTCACTTATCTCGTCTTATCGTAGGTTATGTCGTCAGTCAGGCAGAAAGATAAAGACACGTTTTACTCACATACAAGTCGTCGCCCACATCACATACTGTCTTATCTGACATGTTTTACTTTTTTGAGATATTTTGTATATGTACTTATAATATTATGGTCTATACATGCTGTTATGACGTCTCGTAGGCGTCAAAGGTCAGAAATACCTTTCAAACACAAATAAATGAGCCTTGTGCACAAGTGATCTAAATTTTATACAATATAACAGATTTTAATGATTTGTAATTGGTTCAAGAATTTGGTATGTCCAAAACAACATTACATATATAATTACATACAATTAGTTAAGATTACTTAGGGTTTACTAGTGTCCTGTGTTGAAAGCGTTGCAGTTCAACGATGATATGTCCTCACAGCGAAGACTTCAGAAATGACAGCATGCAAAGTCACGCTTATAAATCCTCATATTCCATGGGAATCTTCTCAGTCCTGAAGTTAACTTTGTCCAGCAGTTCAAGACGACAAGGTTACATAAGTCCCTCGACGACACTAATATTCCACAGTATATCAGTCCAAGATAAACACCACGATTTCTATCTGTCCACAATTTGGAATCCTATTTTGATTCCCAGCACTTTCGGCTTCAAAGACGACAGTAGAATAATTACATCACTCTGCTCACATGGAATTGAAAATATAATAAATCCTGGTACTGTGTGGAGCATACATCTACCATTATTGTAGATAAAACTAGCTATAACCATACTGCATAGCTGATTACAACTGCTGACCCCAGTGACAGGTATTTTTAACTACTTGCAGCTAGATTCCCCTTTCTAACAATAATCATTACATCATCCTAATGCATAAACATAAGCTAGCACTGTCAAATCAGATGTCACAAAAATTACATCACCTGAATTGCATCACTTTCCATATAGGGCCTATAACTTTGTGGGGGAATTCCCTAGATTCTGCAATGCCCCGATCCCAAAGCACAAACAAGCTGACTCAGTTTCTAAGTCCACATCTTGGGGAATTCCCAATCACCTGTCTAGTTGTCAACAACAGGTGCATCTTGCAAAAACAAACTAGGGATATTCCCCTTTCTCTCTTTTATAGTAAACAAAGTATTTTTCCTGTGAGAAATCTTTTCTCAAATAAAATTGAGAAAATAATATTTTAAAAATTTAATCAGAAAAATGGAGGCTATATAACAATGCACAAAGTTACAATTTTGAAAGTGACCTAATTAGTGAGATATTAATTAAGAATTTTGGTCAATAAGCTCAAAACCGCATATCACGATTTCACATACTGTCGTATGTTTCATTTACACGTAATTTCAATAGGTGTATAATTAACGCTGTTCGTAAAACAGGCTGTTTACGCTTTTCACATACAGATCTATGTGCGTCGTATCTGCCTCGTGCGTGAACATGACGTGTTTCACATAGCCTACAGATCTATCTGAACGCATTGAAATATAACGGTGAAATTAGTATCGTATGTGCAAAATACGACTTTTTTGCGTTTCACATACAGACTTATGACTTTGTAGCTTCATATCAGGAATATAATTGCACTTTCAAAACTCAGCAAAGTTCAAACTTAAACTTCAGAATGTTTTCTTCATAATGCAAAATTAAAAAGTAAATTGTAATGTTTAATTCCATAGTACAAACAAAACATGAAATCTCCCGGTAGAATTTCAATAGCGATTTTCTCGAAAACGGCATTTCGTCAGATAAGACCGTATGTGATGTGGGCGACGAAGTATAGTCTAAGTTAGGTTTATACTAAAACCAAGATTTGCCCAGCCTGACACGTTAGAGAACTTAGGATTTAGATATTGAGACTGGCTCACTGTTGTAGCTGTTGACTGCTCTGTGCCAACGAGGCATCTGATGAAATCGCATTATATTAGTGCAAGGAATTTAAATAAACTAATTGTTTGACATAAAAATAACTGCATCAGGGAAAAATTGTGTTGTTATACTTAGAAATTATGAGAAAATACATATCAAAGTCTGGAATTACAAGTATAAGGGAACATGTATTTGCACGTTGCAAAAACAAACAAACAAAACGAACAAAAATACAAAGTCAAATTAACATTTCAACATTTTTAACACACTGTTATCATCCGAAAAAGCTAAAGTTGGCATATTAAGAGGTTAAACATACAAACCTGTTAAAGGAATGTGTTAAGCTTAAATATTCAAATTATATGTTGAACTTTAATAAGCATATTCGCGTGAAAATGATGAAAAATTAATTGGGAAATTGTATCCTGTATTTAAATAGCATCATGCATCACGCGGTTAATTTGCATAATCAAAAAAGCAAAAATAAGCGCAATCTCCTGGTGTTAAAAGTTACATCAATGTTAGGCCATGAGGCCAAAGCGAAATGAGATGCTCGGATAAGAACCAAGGTAGCGCACCCCTGAGAAGTACATAATTCTTCCGAAATAACTTTCCTAAAATTATAGAAATCAGTTCTACGTGTGTTCGCACGTCTATAGTATGTGCACATTCTCGAGAAAATGAATTAAATGTCATCTCAATTTATGCCCTGAATATCAGTGACTACCGGATGTACACCATGATTCATTGACTCCAGCAAATAATGGGGCTATTGATGTAGAAGACCAAACACTTCACAGATTCCTTTTTCATCTGGAACTGCAGAGTCATTGTTATTATCAATGCAACTGAAAAAATTGCAGGTGTTTTACCATCACCCCGATTTAGATTAAGCTATTGTCATGACTTGGAACACAAATTACCCGTCCTCTTTCACGAATAAATAAAGTCAGAGGTTCTACTGCGTGTTCAATTTTCTTTGACCCTATATTTCATCCTTTATTCGAAAGCGAAACGAAGGTGAACAAAGCTCATGAGAAAAAAAAAATTGTTTGGCAAACTGTGACCTAACATCTTTGTACAAAACCAAACCCGTAACTTGTCGCGTAACCCCATTTCTATGCAATTTATTGCGTTCATAGCAGAAATCGAAAATCATTCACCTATATGAAATGCAGGTGAACCGGAGTGAAAGCAAACTATAGCCCGGCGGGAGCCATAGTCCGGGCTCCATAGACGATAACGGAATAAAGCGTGGAAACTAATGTTGCGTGAAGAGTCAACTGAATTGAGTGCCCTATTCCTTACCGTTGTAGCCGGACTAGGAGTACGCCGGACTATAATTACTTCTACACCTGTGCCGAACAAACTTTTAATTGAATAGAAACGAGGTCCTATATTAATATGATTAAGTTATGGGTGTTGGTTCTGCACCAAGATGTTAGGTCATAGCTTGCCAATCAAAATTTCTTTCATTATTTTTGCTCATCTTCGTTTCCTTCTTGAATAAATGATAAAATATACGATCAAAGTTATTGAACTCCCAGCAGAAGTTTGAGTTTTATTTTCTTCGTGAATGAGGCTGAAGCTCAATCTAAATCGGGCGGTGAAAACAATTCAAAAGCTTTTAACGTCATGGACAATAACAATGGCTTTGCAGTCCCAGAAAATCTTAAATCCGTTGTCCTATTCATAATGGGCGGACTTTCAGGTGAAAAAGGAGATGACATTTAATTCATTTTCAAGAAAATGTGCACATACTAGAAGTGAGAACACACGTAGAACCGATTTTGATAATTTTAGACAATTTATTTTAGCAAAATTGTTAGGGGTGCGTCACCTTTGTAAACGCTATGAGATCTGCCCGCTAGCCTAACTCTAGATAAGGACCGTTATTTTGGGTCCAGCTTTGTTAACCCACGATAAGGGTTGTTATTTGGGTTTCAGCTTTGCTAACTCCAGATAAGGAGTGCTAAGATAGGGCTCGTTATTTAGGATTCAGCTTTGTTATCTCGAGATAAACTTTGTTAACTCAGGATAAGGACCGTTATTTAGGGGTAGGCCCCCTAAGCTTTGTTATCTCGAGTCTCGAGATAAGATTTAAAGTTTAACCCAGAATAAGGACCGTTATTTGAGGTTCAGAATTGTTAACCCTAGATAATACGGGTTATTTCGGGTTCAGGTTTGTTGTCCCTAGTTGACGAAGCGCACTCCAGTTAACGGAGCGCTATTTGGAGATAAGGCTCCATTATCTCGAGATAAGACGAGATGATACACTTGAGCTCTATATGGAAATCCAAAGTGTATCACTTTCCTTATCTCGAGAAAAGGGAGCCCTATCTCGAAATAACTCTCCGTTAACTGAAGATAACAAAGCTGCAACCCAAATTACGCTCCTTATCCGGAGTTAACAAAGCTTATTTCGAGATAAGGCTTCCTTATCTGGAGATAAGGAACCTTATCTCGAGATATGCTTTGTTAACCCTAGATAAGTCCCGTTATTTGGGGTTCAGTTTTGTTATCTCAAGATAAGTCCCGTTATTTGGGGTTCAGCTTTGCTAATTCCAGATAATGAATGTTAACTCAAGATATGATGCGTTATTTGGGACATGAGGTTCAGATTTGTTATCTCGAGATAAGTTTTGTTAACTCCAGATAAGGACCGATATTTGGGGTTCAGCTTAATTTGCTAACTCCATTAGATAAGGCTTATTATTTGGAGTTCAGTTTTGTTATCTTTATAAGGCTTCCTTATCTCTAGAAAAGGGACATTATCGCAAGATAAACGGTTAACTCAAGTTAAGGGTCGTTATATGGGGTTTTATGTTTGTTATCTCCAATTAACGAAGCGTTATCTCTAATTAACGGAGCATCATTTGGAGATAACGCTCCCCATCTCGAGAAGGTGATATGCATATGCCATTTTTTTTCAGCCTCCATCGCGTGGGGTGAAATATTGTGATTAGTGTATATATAAATAGTAAAAAAACGAAACAGATTTTTAAGGTGGTATAATTTCAGAAAAAAAAAATGTAAAGACTGGGTAGATGCAAACTAATGTCAAGTTGACTCGAAAACTTAGTGAGACTATTTCAGAAGAATCTTAGTTTATTTAAATTCAAATTGTACAAAACAAAAATCTGTTTTGCAAAATATCACCTCCTATCTCATGTATATCGGACATGATATTTTGAGAAACAGATTTTATAAGCACTAAATAACTACATAGCTACCTACATCAACTGTACCCTCGTGCAAACAGTCATCCAAATGAAAGGTTTTGGGAAAGAAAGAAGGTTTAGAGAAGTCAAAACATCACATATGGAGTGGAAACCTACCAACAAAATATGTCTCGCAAAATATTATTTATCAATTGATTAATTGATTACTAGCTTTCAAAAATTACAGAGACTTCGAAAAAGAGGGGTCTTTGGGCGTATGAAAGAAATGTTTTTTTTTAGATGGCCATTATGTGTATCGGATTTAAACGTGTACGTAGATCGTGTTTAGGCACTTTACATTTATGTTTAATGCTAAAACACAAGTTTTGTGTTAAAGATCCTAATAAACTAAATTTTTAATTTAAACATTTTTCATGTCTTTTCATATAGGTATATGTATATGGGGATTTATGTGCAATCCGACACGTTTCGCATAAATTATGCAAATGAGGGGTCCAATATGTTCGCCAATGGTGGCCATTTTGAGGAAATATTGATGTGCTCTCCTGACCAAAGTGTACCACATATCAACATAAAACTTGGTTTTTATGATAATTACACAATTTTGCTTGTATTTACATTTTCATTTTTTTAATTTATGAAAGACTTGATTAATATTAAAAAAAATATGCAAATCATATGACCCGTCTGTCATTTTTTTCATTGAAAAAAACAAAACTGGAAAGATGTGCATCAAAAATTACACTTTGGTTCAAAAATAGAAACTGAAAAATAGGTAATCGTTTTTTGGTACTTACTTGTCAATTAAAGGTGCAACGAGAGATTTCACATATCGGGTGTCCCTAAAAAATCGAAAATTCTGATTTTTGCGCTGATGTAAATCTTTCCATCAAAAATATGACCATCTGAAAGGATTAAGGCTGAGAAATGTTTCTTTGGTACAAACATTGTGGAATTTCTAATTTCGTATAGGAGTCAAATACGAAATTAAGCCTATGTTTTACATTGAATTCTAATCAAATAAATCACCTTTTCTCTTTAGGACATTTCTGTAGCAATAAACAATGTAAGACATCTATTGTGTCTAATCTAGATGTATAATTACTATTAAGACAGATATTTGGGTGCCTCAAAATACTCGTTGCAACCTTTAATCATCACCAGAGTTTATGCAGCCAGAATTACACGTCTTTCCAATCCCACTTTTAAAGAGGTTGTGATTGGCTGATTCTCTGGTATGTGTAGAACACAGTTTTCTCTTTTCTTGAGAAAAAGTTTTACAATAATACCCTTAACTTGTAGACGGCCGGCCGAAAAGGACCCAAAAAAATATGATTTTTGACGTCGTTGTTTGTTACAAAGGTCCACCTAGTGGATTCATACCAACATGGGATGTTACAATAACGTATGGGGTGTTGGTTTTCTACATTTTTTATTTTAGGGTAAAAATATGGCCCAACAAAGGTCAACAATTGTCCAAAATATGGTAAATCAGTCGAAATTGTATCCTTTTTCAAAAATCATAAGAGCAGGTCCATTTACCTTCAAAGGAGTTCATATTTAAGTGACTATAATGAGAATCATTCCATTTATAAAATTTTGGGGTCAAAATGGACAAAAGGTTAACATGTCCAAAATAGGTTATAAACGTCAAACTCATTCCTTTCTTAATGAATAAATCGATCCGAACATGTATCATTTACATTCACATGACAGTTACATATTCAGTGGATTAAAATGGAAAGCCATTTCATTTTAGTAAATAATTTTGGGGGGTCAAAAATGGGCCAAACAATGATAAAATGTCCAAAAAAATATGTAAATCCGTATACGAAATGCATTCCCTTACTTAAAAATTATTCTATCAGAACATGTTCCATTTACCTTTCGAAGGAGTCCTATTAAGTGAATATAATGGAAGCCATTCTAAAAGTTTTGGGGTCAAAAATGGCCCAAAAAAAGGGTCATAATTGTCCAAAAGAATAGGAAATCAGTCGAAATACTTTCATTTCTTGTAAAAAATACTTACGATTAGAAAATTGTCATTCACCCTTCCAAAGGAGTAATATGACAGTGGAACTTAAAATGGGACGGCCATCGATTTATAGATTTTGGGGTAAATTTGGCCAAAATATGGATACCTTCGTTTCACAAACATTTCAAGGAAACATTGCCGTTATATCTCAAGGAAAACGTCAATAAGTAGCTTAGTGCTTGTCATTCTAGTTTTCAATAGTTTTTAGAATCAATGCCCAAAATAAGGTCAAAATTGTTGACAAACTTGTCCAAAGCACTTACATCCAAAGGAGTCATAATAAGCAAATAGAAAGCTAGGTGACTTATTGACAGATTTTGGGTTGAAATGCCAAATTATTATAATGCCCTCTTTTCAAGTGTTTGCCTTTTCATCAGGTGGAAAGAGTGTTAGCTATTTAAACTTTTATGAATTTTGAGCAAATTTTGTTGTTTTTAAATATCAAAATTGTCATCCAAAAAACTGATCAAAATACAATTAAAAATGGTGTGAGATAAGAAACGTATCACTTTGTCCTTACTCGTACATTCTGTCTTCTTTTTGCACAGTAGGTCAAAAGAAATATTAATGCGTAACATTCCACAAGGATATCAATAATTAAACATGGTATTATAAATCCCCAAAATTGGTATCAAAATCAAACTCAATGGGAATAAACCCATTGATAAAAAGTGTGCTTTGTCCATATTTTTAAATTATTACCCTGTGAATTTATATAGATTTCTTATTCAATATTAAAAAATAGTTGTTTAGGCAGTGTTGTTTATTTTTCTAGATCTCGGATGTTACGTTTAAATGGACATTATAATCAGCTAAATGACTTTTGATGGAGTTTTTTTACACACATCTTATATTGTAACATAATTTTAGGGCTTATACATTAGAATAGCCAAACTTAGAAGAATAAAAAATAAAATCAATAATCACAATAAGTAATGTTTCTGTAACTTATTTGCATTTGATGAACACAAAGGACACAATACATGTTTTAAAAACTTAGTTTTATACCTTGAATTTTGGATATGCAAATGTTTATTTCTCCTCTATATCGGGTTCTCATATTGGAATGTCAATAATTTTTATTCCACGAGCATTTATTCTAGGCTATTATATCTAGGCACAAGGGTTTTGTAAGTTTAAATATATGTGATACACAGGGATCTATTCAAGGGTCGAGGGTAGGCCTGCCTTGTTTTAAATTTGGACCTGAGGTTTGTGATCATATTCACAGGCCCAGTGTGGTGGTGGATTAAAGCACTTAAAGATGTGGAAAATAGCCTAATGCACAAGAACCTTTTAATTATTTGCTCAACCATGTGGAGAAGTGACATTTTGGACATTTTTAAACCATAACTGAACATGCCGCCAAATTGGAACGTGAAGTTTTCGTCCCATTTAGGGGTTCTTTACAAATGATCATTCGACTGTGATTAAAACCTAGCAAAATTATGAGTAAATAAATATTCAAACTGCGGTACAATGCCAAAAGCTTTCATAAAAAAGCCTTTGTGTATGTGTGTGTAAATCATTTTCATCCCTTTCGGGTCATTTTAGCGATGAGTCCCTTACAGTGGTTAGGGTATGCCGTCAAAGTCGAAGGGGTAGGGGGTGGGTTGCCACCCGAGGGGCAATTTTATGGGTGCTTTCTGAACAATATATGAACAGTTTAACTCTAAATAAACTCGTTATAGGAATAATTAGCCATTGGACATCATTTAGAGCTTAAAAACCCCCCGTGAAAAATCCGAATTCCTAACCGTTTTGGTCCAAAATTGGATTTTCGCTATAGATTTTTGTGGAAAAATGCCAATTTCGGGACCAATTTTCGCAGATTCGTGGACTGATTGCTTCATACTAGGGATGTGGTACTTATTTGATACCAATATTAATATTAAAAAAAAAAAAACCAACTAAAACAAAATAATACACATCGGATGCTTTGCAGAAGGCGTTCTTAGTATTTGTTTCATTCGTATATTCATAGCATTATGAGTAACCGTAAAGGATAGGCATTGATAATAAAAAATTACAACAACTTTGATTTCTTAATTTCTTTGCTCACCGCCAAGAAAAGTGAATCATAATGCCCACGATTTCAACTTTAATGTACCTCTGGTGATGTGGTGAACTATGGCCGATTAATAAGTTGACAAATAGGGCAATGTATGGAGCTAATTTACCCATTTGTGGTAAATTCCATCAAATCTGAGAATTGGAACCGCCAATACCCTAATGTACTGAGGATGAAAATATAATGGATAACAAACACCATAAGCAAAATAGTGTTACATTCATTAATTTATCAACCATAGTTTAAGTTAATATTTTGACCATATTGACCATAAATCTTGGGATTCCCCCCTATTCTTGAGTTCATTTTGATCCTCAGGCCAATGTGACTCAAAAATTGTGTGTAAAATTGGCATCCGGTATCCCACCTAAGTATGTTCCATGAGTATTTAAGAAAAGAGGCAATATGGACTGCTTCACCATATTTTGAAATTTGTTACACTTTTGGACATTTTAAACCCAAAATGTGTTCTTGAAAAGGTTAGACTTTATTTACTTAACACTGTCCTGGGAAAGGAAAGAATTTATGTTCTTTGGGAAAGAAAATTACAGATTCCCATTATGATTGTTGAGCAGGAATGACATTTTGGATTTTGGGTCAATTTTGGAGCTTTTTGGCCAATATGGGGACCCAAGAATATGCAAATTGAGATGGCTAACACTCATCCGTATTGTGTTCCCCTTGGGATGCCGCACATGTTCTGAGAAACAGCTTGAGAAAAGAAGCAATATTTGAGTGATTTACCTTATTTTGTTATTTTGGCCTTTTTGGCCATTTGACCCCAAAATTTGTAAATTGAATGGCATTCCATTATAGGTCCATAAATATGGACTCATTTGAAGGTAAATGGACATGTGTGTTGACGATTACTTTAAGAAAGAAGCATTTCGACGCTGATTACATAGTTTTGGACAATTTTGAACTTTTTGGCCATTTTGACCCAAAAACGTATAAATTGGAATGACTTCCATTTATTCACTTAAATTATGACTCCGTTGAAGGTGCTATGATAGATTATTTGACGAAAAGGAATGCATTTCGACTGATTGACCTATTTTGGACAATTTTGACTTTTTGCCATTTTGTACTAAAAATAAAAAAATTAGAATGGCAAAACTCCATAAGCTATTGTCATGTCTCGGTGAGGATTGCAAATCCATGGTTGGATGTTTGTAAACAAATTACGCCGTCAAAACTTTTTCTGAGCACTTTTTGCCTGTAATGGCCCGGCCGTATAACTACGGACCTAAACTTGTTGCTAAGGGAAAACAAACATTATTACAATATTGAATTGCATTTTTTGGATTTTTCATTGTTTTTTGAAAATACTAAAATGCATAAAGGCTGAAAATGATTTCTTTTAAGGAAAAAATGCTAAGGATCTTCTACTTAAGGCCTAAACACAAGATTTTCCAAAAAAACACTATTTTTTAAGTTTAAGTATAAAGCACATTGAGTAAAATTATTGTCTTACAAAAAGGAGGGAAAAATGGGGCCAGAACCTGAAAGAACTAAGTTCGAGTGGTTGAACGAATAAAATTTATTTTTCGGAACCTTCATTGTAGAACCTAATACTAAAGAGTTTACGACCATGAAGAGGATACCAACAATTTTAAAACAAGTTCTGTAAAATAAAACGCCCCGCATAACAATGCATAGTTCTTCTTCATAATTTTTAAATGGTTCATTCGAGCAGAACATATGGGTTATCATTTCGTGAGGATATAGTCTAATCTGGACAAGAAACCAGTTTGAACCTCTATTCGAATGCATACACCCGACTTGAAAACGAATGGTTATCATAATTATTTCCAAACCGATAACGCGAATATATAGAAAAAAAATGTCTTAAAGCTTTTGGAGAAATCGAAAGTTGACCTTTTTCCATTTTTACAGTCGACAATTTAACGAACAACTTCGCTAAGTCTGTTTGGAAGATTGGAAATAAAAGCACTTACTTGTACATATTGAACCAAAGTACACGTA
The DNA here is from genome assembly GCA_023653785.1 of Ophioderma brevispina. Classification (NCBI taxonomy): domain Eukaryota; kingdom Metazoa; phylum Echinodermata; class Ophiuroidea; order Amphilepidida; family Ophiodermatidae; genus Ophioderma; species Ophioderma brevispina. Next base: position 16,512 of record JAMKCH010045022.1, on the reverse strand, counting down.
TTTTTTTGGAGTCTTGAGCAGTTCATAGCTTATTTAAATCATATTGCAGGAGGCCATTTGTTGCTTATCGGTTGACAGCTATTTGCAGATGGGCCTTTTGCTCTTATCTTAGACTGTGCATCACTTTGTAAAACATGTTTACCAGCTAAACGGTTAAAATGTCCAACATCAACCTTGGCTAACATGTTTAGTATTTAACATGTTTACAATGCACAGTGACATGACAAGAAGGACTGTAATTGGATGTAAACATGAAAAACGTTAATAAAATACGGTTTTTTTTTCATTGCTTTGCTACAATCCAGCATTTTCAAAATACATCTGCTTATCCTTGTCAGTGGTTATGCGTATCTTAAAAAAAAATATTGCAAATTTTCTGATAACCATGATTTGATTGTAACATGCGAAGTGATGGCACCATGTTAATGTTTTGGAAATCTTCCGTACCACAATTTTTTCGTTTGTGGTATATTGGTTACTTTACATGTATTCCCAGACGATACACGCAACATAATATAAAATGTTAAGTACTTATATAATCATAATGCCTGTTATACTAGTTTAACTAACATGGGACGATCAGGTGAATGTTCTGTCACTCTAAACAATGACTTACAAAATTAATTTTGCAGAAATGCATTTTGTGAAATTTCCTGAACTGCAAATGTAATAAAAAAGGCGTTTTCAACGATTAGAAATAAATTGCTAATGAAAAATACCATTATTAATATGTTCAAGAATGTGTTAACTAACATCTTTAATATTTTTCTAATTTACATTTTTTTTGTATTGTGTTATGCAATGCTTTGTGATTCAGTAGCCAATGTAGTTAGCAAGAGCTTTCGAATTTGTCCGCCCCGTCCTCAGGTGATATGTAGAAAAAATGACCAAAATATACCCGCCCGGGGGGGGGGGGGGGACTCACATATGAAATGGTATCGTTGTAAGCTTGCGCTTTCCAAACCAGGGGCCTCGTTGACATAAACTGAATAGGGGTCTTTGGGTGAGACAGCCAAATTGCCCAAAAGGGGCTTTCCGAGTGACAAGTTTGCAGATTTTTTTTATTAAAATGGGTTTTATGCATGTGCGATTTTTGAAAAAAATTGTAAACCTAGAGGTCTTGAGTGCAATATTTTAAAATTTTTTACCCAAAGTGGTATATTATCTATTTTATATTCCAATTCTAAAATTCCTTCCAACTCTAGAAAAATAGCTCCTACCAATCTATTTTTCTCTGAATGACTTAAAACCAGCTACAATTATATGAACGAAAGTTAGCATTTTGATAATAAATCAATACCATAAACTGCGGTATTGGCTAAGAATAAAACTTGTTGTGCACATTTTGCAGATCAACTCCGGTGTAGAATATTACCATTATAAAAACTCTAACATAAATTTCCACTCGTGTTTTTTCTCAAAGTATTTCACTCTGGAAGCACAAAATCTCAAGAGTGATTTTCACACTTGAAGAAGAGTGAACCTAGCTAAACCTGTGCTGTTGTTACTGAGAACAGGAAATTAAAGGGTGGCATCACTCCTTTAGAAGAATATTTTTTTTTCAGAGTTCAAGAGTATTTCACTTGTGATTCTGGAGTGAGTAAAATTGCTGTCAAAATGTAAATTAAGTGAAAATTTTTATTCATCACACAGAATGAAATTCGTAAAGTTCACTCCAAAGATTGAAATATTCACTCCAAAGAGTAAATTTACTACCAAAACGTGAAAATTACTTTAAAAAGAGTGACATTTCACTCGATAAGGATTGCATACAGTGATCATCGTTTAACATAAATTGCTCACTGACATTTCACTCCTCTTGTCACACTCTTTTGGAGTGTCATTTAACGAATTTCGTTCTTCGGAGAATTGTTTTCACACATGTGTTTGGACATTTGACGCAAAGAATCCGCAAACAACGAAGATGAAATAATACGGGGTCCGTCATAAATATAGAAATTAAGCTTTAATGCTTTTTGAAGTCTGAATCGAAACGTCAGAAAAAATCACTTGATAGGTGATTATTGCTGCCACGCGTTCATCAATGGAAACGTTCTACATGTACTTGTGGTCTCGGCCCTAGGCGTCAATATCTTGGGGTTACTCACAACTACAAAATCAAAAGAATGGCTCCCAAATTCTTAATGGTTGCGAATATTAGCTTTTTTCTTAATTTTCCTCTTCCGCGCGGACTTACCTCGTTAACATTAGTAGGCGATGCAAGAGATGTCTTAAACATGTCTTCATATGATGCAGACTGCCTAACTTTAAACGTCTCGAAGTCATTCTTCATCATCTGGCTTCATTTTGTTCAATGTGAGCGGGGTCAACCGACTTTCTCCTGAGTACCTGGAACCGAGTTGTAAAGACGCTATAATTTTTTGATGTGATTAGGAAACCGCAACGGGACTTTTCGAAAGCTCGTCTTTCGATAATGATCGTGTTTTGGTTGGGCAAGGCAAATTATCAACCAGATTCCCGAATGTCTTCCTTTTAATTAAGTCCGCATTAGCACTGGAAAGACCTTTCTCGGTTACCTTGTTTGGATTTTAACCTAGCTCTTCGCTTTTCAATGAACAAATCAGTCTTTGATCTATGTAAGCCCAGCTAGGATAGTCTTCGGAAGCAGAACTTGCTTCCCGAGGGGGGGTCCTTGAGAGTGTAGATTCTGAGCTCTTTCTTACTTCGCGCATACCCATGAAAACTTCTTTGTCTAATTACCATGTAGTTGTCCAATCTTTCGTTGACCGCCACCTTGCGGCAGTTTCTGCTGGGATTACTTTCAGCAATTGAGGCAGGTCGTAATCTCTGGTTTGAGTTGAATCCGGGTAGGCTCCACCGTGTACCGGTACAAAAAGTTCCCTTTCCCTGCCCAGTCTTGCTCGGCAGTAACTCCCTCCCGTGATGGTGGTGGTGGAGGTCTTTGGGCATGTCAGGCCACTGATTTCCCGCTAATCTAACTGAGTTGCACTAACTAAACCCTGTCGACTGATTTTATATTTAGGAGATCTGGTCGGAGATGTGGCTCCTCCGGTGACAGAGGGAGTGGGTGACTGTACTCCCGCCTCCTTATGGACAAAAACTCCTGTCGCAGTAAGTACTTTAAACATGCAAATGGCGTGAATGTTCTTGGGCTCAGCAGACATCATTGGGTGTAAATACACAACCCGGGTAACACAACATACATGGTGGGTAGCGTCATCGCAAGTTTCAATCCTTTTTTCTCAACAAATAAGTACTGCTCAAGAACTACTTCCACGAAATTGCGAATTAAGTTATGAAGTCCTCGCAACTAATGTGTACTCATACACTCACAGCGGTGAAAGCACCTGAATTGTCAAAGTTTTTCCCATGCCGAGATACATGTGTGAACTCCCACACAATGAATGTTATGCCGTTAGCAACGCAAATGTTTCCAGTGCTATCCAAAGTTCAATGATCATAAGTTGTCCTTTTGACCTGTTCCTTCATACATCTGTCTCCAGAAAATAGTATCGCAGATTACAACATACCTGTCATAATTTTGGTGGTATGTACCTACATTCGTCATCCATTCAGGTTTTTTTTTCTCGATGTACAACCAAATGTCGATACCGAGTATCTAATAAACAAAGTATTTACACTGTGTAGTAAATCAAAGGAGTCAGTATGAGCGCATTTGCAATAATAAGGCTTATTATCATATTCTTGATGCACAATCAATAGGAAACCACTAGCTATTGTGTAATGTATTGTATTATTGATTGGTCTCTCTTCCATAAACATTTTGCAGCGAATTTGATATAACGTGGTCGAACGACCTCCAGCGTGTTTTATATCTGAAAAAAAGAGCGTGCAGAATTTTGAACCTGTAATCTGTCAACTCCTTTTGAACACATCATCGGAACTGGACAAGATGTTAATTTTGAACAGCAGGTATTAAAAATGGCTTTTTCAAAATTGAACACTAGCGTTTACACTTTCTAACACTTGGACGCTTTACGAGTGCTCAACTATAGACGACCGATGGGTTGTTTTTTTATGTGAAAATAACGTTTTGTTTGCTTCGTTTTTAACACTATGGGTACTAAAAGTAAGAATTACAAGGTACTACTGACATTTTAGGTTTTTTGTAACATAATCTTTTTTTTAAATTTATATTTGATAAGCTTTAAATGCTGTGTAATTTTTGTTGAGTTTTAAAAAATTTTTTTTTTGTTTGTTTGTTAAAGCCCAACTTTCGATTAAAACTCCATTCAAATTCCTTCTTTTGGCTTGAAATGAGTTATACCCAAAAGAATAACTTCTTTTTAAGTCAACTTATAGATCACTTTGCCCGGAACCTGGGCTGAATGTGACCAGATTGAATAACAATTATAATTCATGAACCTGGAGCTGACCTTGAAAATCAGACTCATTTTAGCCTAAAACCACGTCATTTCAACGCGACTATATTGTTTTTTCAGCCAAACTCAGTACCCCAGTCCAAACGGTTGTCCGAAACCCTCTGACAAACTGGAAAGTGATTTCATCACCAGAGAGGGCTTTGTACATGGCAAGGAACTTGACATGTCTTCGAAATCTAGTACTAACTCTTCCCAAACTGCAAAAAAAGAAAAGAAACGCCAATCCAAACCCATACAATCAGTAACTATTGCTGGGGCCAGTCCAAGATTTTATCAAGTCTATCCATGCTGCCTGCGGTGCACAACACTGACCGTTGCGCGGAGAGATTTCACTCGGTAGCGTAAAATATTCTGGGGGGACGGTTCGTAAAAAAACTCGCGATTTTTTCATATTGGTAAAACCTTGGAGCAGGGAATCAATTTTTAGAAATCTACAAGGATCAAGGAACCTCGTCAACCAACTTTATCACTATATTTGGTGAATTGAATGCAGAAGAGGAAAAGACAGACAGCAAATCGACTCGAATCTTGTGTGTGCTGTCTGCGGCGCGCATGGCCCGCGTTTGTGGCATTGTACAGGTATGTTGCATTGAAAATTCTCCATTTGTGTAAACACATGAGTCATAATGTCGGCGGGAAATTCGAAAATTGGCCAACAAATGTATCATTTGTAGTTTTACTTATTATAATGATTAGAAGGAGATCGAGGAAACACAGAAATGTTCAAGTTGAAGGGTCTGGACTTCCGAAAAGAAGGTAAAAAAATAATAAAAATAAATATGACACTTACAAGATTATCAATGTAATTAGCTGTAATAATGCACAAAGCAGCCATCGATTTTCCCAAGGGTATTTAATCATAACTCCCACTGGTCCAGGGGAAAGTGTTAAGTCAACTTAATAGATTCTCTTAACATTTATGAACAATGACGCAGAACAAATAGTCAAATAGGCCTCAGTGGAAATGTGGATCAATGGCACTGTCCTGACATGGCTAACACAAATTAGTCAAATTTAAGTTGAAAAGCAATTGACCAAGAAAATGAGCTAAAATGGGTTAATTGGGTATACTGGATTATACGACTTGGGTTATTCTGCATGCGAAAGTGGATCATTATACATTACATCATATATTTATTCAAACCTCGTCTCCATGAATAACATAATGATAATATGGAGAATAAAATACAATTAATATAATCGAATTATATAGTGTTGGGTCAAATGAAGATTGAATATGCAGCGTGCTGTGTATATACAATAAGAGATTGTGAGTGGGCCAAATTCGTGTACCACCCACTGACCTTCTACACATGGATAGCAAGGCTGCCGCACAGTTGAATGGTCGCCGAGTGAAACAACAGGAGTTGTTTTGGACCTTAACAATATGGCGGAAACAATGCATACACACCGTCGGGTGCACATATTCCACACAGATGTTCGATTGTTGGCCAAGGTGTATGCATTTTTTCACGCCATAGTGTAAGAGGTCAAAAGCAACTTCCATTTTGTTTCAATCGCGACTCTGACCCGCTATCCATATGTAGAGAGGTCAGTGGTACCACCGCATTTCATACGGCATAAATCCCTAACTCGTTCTAACCTCGTATTCATGGCCAAATTAATTCCTTGAAAAAAAGCTGAAAAATTGTGGTGGTACACACGATTTGCAGTCCTCTATGGTGATAAAACTAAGACAATTAAAAAATCTACATGAATTATATACATGATGAGTTGATTACAGTTAAGATTTGGTCATTAAATACAATAGATTATAGATAGCCATAACGTCATGTGAGTGCAACAAAGTCGTATCTACATTTTAATGATTTTACAGTAGAAGCATTTTCGTGTTTCATTCAGTTGTGAGTTTTCGTTGAAAAAAATCTAACACACGATGAAAATGTATTTTTAAAAATATATTATGAATATTTTATTTCCCACTTAAGTAGCATACACATTTCTCTCAAATTGCACTTGATCGGATGTAGACCACCTATACCGAGAACGTTTGGAAGGTTTATTGAACAAACAAGTACAAAAGAAAACCGCAAACTTTGATTCGAACTTGCCTGCTATCGTAATCATCCCTACAGAGAACCATGCTTTGATTTTCTGTCGTGCACGACAGAAAATTCTAAATCATCATCTTATTACATAAAGACGGCGCCGGTATTCGGCTTATTCACTTTCAGGTGTGATCTAATACATTGGTAAGTTTTCCAAATATGCAAAAAACTGGTTCAAAAAAAAAATTGGGGCGCTTCTTTCTGGAAATGTCCTCATGTCTCTTTAAGGTCCAGGTTGCGAGTACTTCCAACAACAGTAATTTATACAATGGGAGTTATTTTAAAGAAATTGAGCGCAAATTATGTAAATAAAAACAAGGAAAAAATAACAATTAGTTAAAATAAGAAAATATACATAATTAATAATTGTGGAAATTAGTTGACTTTTAAAATTTGATTTAAATTTATTGACTAATTTTGATGATTTTATATTTTGCTTCAAGGGCATTCCAGATCATCAGGGACAGGAGTTTTTTTTATTGAGTATTTAGGTAAGTTCAAAGAAGGTTGAATTGGAATAAATTTGTTGGTATGTGTAGTGTTATACGAGCGTATTTATGGACATCTTTGTGTTTATATATAGAAGAAGTTTTCAAATGATTTGGAAGTCATTGTATCAGATGAAAAAAAGGGGGGGGGGCATTGGGTATTGAGACGGTCATCCCAGCAAACAAACAAAAAATGTCATATTTTTTTTTTTTTAAATGTTGTACAAACATTAGAATGTATGGACAAATTCATATTTAGAAAACATTTTTGTATGACATTTTGAGCAAATATCATAAAATGTTACTATAGTATATAAATGTTTCCTTTTATATTTCTTGACAACATCCTTTGAACGTTAACAAGGTGTTAAAAGTTAATGTTATTAAGAAACATTTTATGAATATCAATATGTCCATACATTTTGATGTTTTTACGATGTTGGTAAAAACATTTCAGTTCAACATTTTTTTAATGTTAAAACGATGTTGATAGTTAATCTTATTTTTAAGTGTTTTGTAATATTTTTGGGTACATTGGACTGGAAAAAGGAAAAAAAAAAGAAAGTTTGTCCTTGGTTGAAGTGCTTGTCGGATGATACAGAGTACTCATAATTGCATTACATTAACATTTATAATTACAGAGCAAATGATTATGGCTACACTGGGGTTCGAACCGGGGATTGTAAGTCATAAAACTGCACTAACTAATCTTACATGTACAGAAATAAGCCGGTGTAGAAGTAGCCATTGTCCGGCGTACTCATAGTCCGGGAACAATGGTGAACAATAGGGCAATCGATTCAGTTGACTCTTTACGCAACAATAGTTTCACGCTTTATTCCGTTATCGTCTATGGAGCCCCGGACTATGGCTCCCACCGGACTATATCTGCTTTCACACCGGTACAATTTGACTTATATACGTGAAAAAATTTATAATATTTTAAGAATGTTTTGAAAACATTTGTTATAAAATATTTTCATATGATATTTTAAAAAATGTTTTAAACATATTTGGTAAAATAGCTTAATGCAACATTTGTAAAACATTAAATTCAAATATTTTAAGGATATTTTGAAAAGTTTGTTATAAACATCATCTTAATGTTTCAAAAATAACATTTTGTTCATGTTGTTTGTCAAATATTTCCATATGACATTTTAAAAATATTTCAAACATATTTAGTAAAAACATCGGAGAAATGTTTTTATGATGTTGTTGTTCTTATATAACCTATAATAACACCATGCAAATATAATTAAAACGTTTTAATTAATATATTTTATTACATTATTTGTAAAACATTCTATCATAATATTTTAAACGTATTCTGAAAACGTTTGTCATAAACATCGTCTAAATGTTTCAAAAATAACATTTTGTTCATCACTGATATTTTCATATGACATTTTAAAAATATTTTAAATATATTTAGTAAAAACATCGCATAAATGTTTGTATGATGTTGTTCTTATGCAACTGATAATAACATAATGCAAATATAATCAAAACTTTTAATTAATATATTTTATTACATCATTTGTAAAACATTCAATCATAATATTTAGCTATATTTTATAGATATTTTGAAAACGTTTGTTATAAACATCGTCTAAATGTTTCAAAAGTAATATTTTGTCAATGTTGTTTGTCAAATATTTTCATATGACATCATGCGAATATAATCACAATATTTTACGTCCTTGATCATATCATGTCATTGTGTCAACTCGAAGTTATTATCTGTTGGAGTGCACAGGGGGCCCGGTGAATTGTAATACCAATAATACACATGCGCACACGAGGATTCAGGGTCGACCTCAAAAATAATCCCGCCCCGTCCATCTGCCTCGTTGGCGCAGTCGGCAGCGCGTCAGTCTCATAATCTGAAGGTCGTGAGTTCGAGCCTCACACGGGGCAGCGATTTTTTCCCTCGTTTTGTTTGTTATTTTTTTCTTTGTTGGTTTATTTTTATATTTCATGATATGTAACTAACCTTCCGATTTTCTTTCAAATGCAACATGTTCTTAACTTTTTTCTTTGTTTTTCACCTGTATCTGTATGTTAGTTTCAATTTTACTTTGATTTTGCTTTGCCTTTGTTTTAAAAAAATAACAAATATATACATACAATGTTTATCACCATTTTCTTGTTAAACAGCTTGTTTGCATTTGTTATCATCTCAAACGTGTTGCCCTGTTTGCATTTATTAACGTTAACACGTATTTATATCTCATAGTTATAAACGCTCTAAAGGTGTTGTATGGAACTAAATGCGAGTGCTTTACAATATTAAACACGATGTGTTAACCTATGTGTTTAAATAATTAACACTACACATTTAACAAAAATGCAAAAACGTGTGAACAACGGTCTTAAAATAGAGTTGACGTACAAGCTCTACATGTAACAAATGTTTTTTTTTTTTTTTAATATTTGTCCTTAGGGTTAGGGAGTTAGTTTGTGTTTAATAGGCCATAAATAATTTCTTTCCTGTAGTATCTTAAAGAAGGGCTACATATTATGTAACTCTTTCCACACATTTTCTCATGCAATTTGATAGAAATGAGAGGAGAAAATTTAAGACAGGACAAAAGTTGTCGCTTACCAATATTATGTGGTGTAAGCATGCTCGCAAACATCGTTTAGTTTATTTTAGGCCAGACTGTACTTGTCAATCAAGGTAAGAGGCGGAAACCAGACCGCTGTTGTCTGCTATAAATATTGTCATACGCTATCCAAATTAGGATATAGGAGGTACGTGTTAAGCAAATGGTAAACTGGAGAGGGTAGTATGCTGTCTATGATTGTGTTTTCAAAATATTTAGAGTCATAAAAGATACTTTGTGATATAAATGTATTTAACATGATAACATTTCATAAAATGCGCAAAGAATTTATATATATTTTTCGCTTAAATTTGAACGAGCAGTGCGAATTAACACCGTAGAATGAAGAAATCAAATTAATAGAGGGTTTATATACATGGCTCCTTCACCTCTACAATTGAGGTGGTCCGGAGGGTGTGGGTTATCATGATTGCCTCTCAATTGATTATTCACTTATAAAGCTTAACTGCCCACAACCGCACTCTTAGACCACTTTTCAGCAACAGTTTTTATTTTAATTCGTGATCGTAGCGTAAACTTTATCAGATGTTTTGTTTTCATTTTTTAACGGATGTTTACATTCTATTATTTTTTCTTTTGAATACATACATGCATAAATTTCTCTCCAGAGGGTCGTTCCAATTCCCGACCATCGTTCGCTATGGGTCTACTAATATTTGCTAAATTATGAACTAATTAACAACACCATGATTCCATGCATCATCGCCTCAAAGTAGGAACATTGTTCTAGAAATTTTAGAGCTGGGTTTTTTAGACAGGATCTATATAGATCTATCTAGTTGAAAGGTTCTATTTTTTGCAATGTTATCATTTCTCCAGAAATGTTGGAATTGGAGGGTATCAACTCCGCTGTAAGGTTTGTTAAATATTATGAATAAGAGGACGAGGGGATGAGGTGTTAGGTGTGATACACTGCGTTTGGTGCCGTATAGATAATGATTGTGATGTATTTAAATGAGATTTATTATTGATTTCTTGCGAAAATAAACTTTAAGATTTCTGTTTTGGTCTCTTGGAAAATCTAAACGTTTAAGATTTTATCATTTGTTGTAGGTTATAAGGTGTTCCTCCAAGTAAATTGATTTAAAATTAAATGACGACATCATGGAGAAGGCGGGAGAAAGAAAACTGGAAGAGGGAGAGGAGTTGCAACCCCACCCGGTTGTAGACGAGGGTTAATTTATTATTGAAAAAAATGACGGGATGGCCGATGCACGAATTTATTTAAAGATTCCTTTATCATTGGAGTTCAGTCACAAATGAATAGTCCACCAAAGTCAAAAAAAATGCTTTGATTTTGACATTCTACATCAGGTAGTGTCCCTTTAAATTGAATATTATTCAGTCCAACATTTTCCACACTTTACTGCAGTATTTCTTAATTCAGTACCCCTAAATTCCCCTGAATCAGTCATTAGTTCAGATCATTTAGTAGTTGCTGTAGGTGGTATAGAACTTAAGGAGGACCCGCACGAGGACATTTTTTCAGAAAAGTGAGCCCCATTTTTTTTTCGAACAAATTTTTTGCTATAACTTGAAGTGAAAAATCGTAGCTTGAAATAAGTAGAAAAAAGTTGTCTGATGTCATAACAATAATAACAGCATGTTTTAGAATTTTTCTGTCGTGCACGACAGGAAATTATAGGCCTACTCGCTTCCTTATATGGGGTTGAATAAGGAAAAAACGGCCACTCAAAACTTGTTTTATGACTGCTTTTCGGCTCGTTTGGCCAATAAACCTTCGAAAAAACCGTTTATCGGTAAATGTTATATTTACCGAAAATTATAGTTATTTCTAAAATTGTGGCTCTGCTTAATGGTAATCATTAACGTCATTTCTGCATATATAAGATATAATATAATTATGTTATTATCACCTTTTCTGTGTTAAAAAGAAGCAAGTAAACTTGTGTGACCCCCTGGCAAGATGGCAGTCTGGAACATGACCTCAGATGACCTTTGACTTGGTCAAGGACCTTTGACATCATCCAAACCTGAAGGAACCCCTACTGCACATTAACCAAAAGTCTGGTTTTAATCAGAACTTAAAACTTGTAGAAGGAGAATGGGCGAAAAACGAAATACCGAACCAAAATGGAACACATACACACACACACACACACACACACAAAGACAACCATACACACCCACACCCACACACCATACACCCACACAGCCCACACACACATACACATAAGACATACACACACACACACAGTACACACACACACACATACATCACATACACAACGACACACACCCACACACATAATACATAACATAAACATACATACTACACACATACATCTACATACATACATACGGACATAGCAACCCTAGCAATATCACCTCTGCTTTAAAGCCAGGGGGATAAAAAAGGTGTGATAAATTTCTTTCATTTTTTGTTTGAGATGCAATCAACAGGTTTTTTTTTTGCCTTTCTTATAAACGTTTTGCACGTGTGTATTTATTAACGTTGTAACGATTTATATCTTTAGTATAAAGTTAAAAAGGTGTTGTATGAAACTATAATGCGAGTGTTTAAAATATTTATGAGGTGTTTTAAAATAATTAACAACTACACATTTAAACAAAAAAATGCAAAAACGTGTGTAAGAAACGGTCTTAAAATCTAAGCTTACATGTAACAATACTTTTTTATATTTGCCCTAAGGGTTAGGGAGTTTGTTTGTTTATAGAACATAAATAATTTCTTTCCTAGTATCTTAAAGTAGGGGTACATATGGAAACTCTGCCACACAGTTTCTCAGGCAATTTTTTTGATAGGAAATGAGAGGAGAAAATTTAAGACAGAACAAAAGTTGTAGCTTTATACGGTTTATAACCAGATTATATGTGTAAGCATGCGCCGCAAACATTGTTTAGTTTATTTTGGGCCAGACTGCACTTGTCAATCTAAGGTAAGAGGCGGAAACCAGACCGCTTTTGGTCCGTAAATTTGCATACGCTATACAGAATTAGGATATAATATAGGAGGGACGGTTAAAGCAAACGGTAAAACTACAGAGGGTAGTATGCACGCCGATGATTGTGTTTTCAAAATATTTAGAGTAATAAAAGGCGCTACTATGTGATATTTAATGTATTTGAGTAATAACATTCATAATATACGCAAAGCTTTGTATTTTTTGCTTACATTTGAAAGAGCAGTGCGAAATAACACCGTAGAATGAGAAGCAAATAAATGGAGGTTTTATATACATGGCTTCCCTCATCTGCAAATTGAGTGGGTCCGGAGGGTGTGGTTTATCATGAATTGCCTCTCAATTGATTATTCACTTAAAGCTTAAAGCAATATACTAGCACATTTTGAAGGCGGCCTCAATTTTCAACGTTGTTGCGATTTATGCCATAGTTGTGTTGTAATTGCGCCAGTAAACTACCTGCGAACGGTATAGCTCAAAATTGCGTATAAGAAGGAATTTTGTAATTAAGATCGGGGATCCCCGATAATATTTCAACGGCCTCTGGAACGCCCAAAATTCTGCTCATCATAGAATTGTGCATATACGTATCCGGACTCATCGATCAGCTGTTCTGCTGGGCCCACACGGATAACCTATAAATGGTTTATTTTTAGTGAGATGGCTCAATTTCACACAGGAAGGATATAAATTTGGGGTTTCAGTAGATACTGAATTATTACGGGGGATCTCCGTATAATTACAAAATTCATTTTTTGAGGCAACTACAGTGTGAGCTTTATCGTTCACAGGTTTGGCTTCATAGTCCCATTCCCAAACAAAAACTGTGCACAAAATCTCAAAAAATTTGCAAAGTGGGGCCGCCCTTAAAAAATGTGCTAATATTGTTTAAATGCCCACAACCTACGTTTCGATACCAGTTATTTTAAATCTGTTCGTATCTCTACACTTTATTAAGTTGTTTTGTTTTCGGGTTTTTTTAACAGTGTGGTTTTACATTCTATTTTTTTTTCACTGCAACTCGCCCAAACGAATCATATCCCCTTGCTGCCATTAGTTTAACACGTAAAAACTAAATCTTGACGAAAGATTCTTAATTTTTCAAAGTTCATTCAAGCCATATTCTCTTCTCCACAAATGTTGGGAATGGAAGGTCAACTTCGCTGTTGTAAGGTTTTGTTCTAAATAATAATTATGTATTGAATAGAGACGAGGATGGAGTGTTATGGTGTTATACACTTACGTGTGGTGCCGTAGATAGTGATTGTGATGATTACATGATAATTTATTTTATTGATTTCTTGCAGAAAATAAACTTTTAGGATTTTATTTTATTGTCTTCTTGGAAAATATAAACTTTTAAGATTTTACTGTTTTATATTTTAAGGTGTTCCAAGTAAATTGATTCTAAAATAAATGACGACACCTATGTCAAAAAAATATTAAAATGGTGAGGCTCGAATTCACGCCCTTTAGTTCGATTATTATGATTATGAGACTGACGCGCTGCTGATTGCGCCAACGAGTCACATGAATATAGCCGTCTTCAAGTGAAATTTATTCTTAGAGGTTTGTATAGCAAGGGCTTAGAAAATGACAGTATTTGACTGTAATTTGGAAATACATAAAAGTACTTTAAATATTATTGTTTGTCCAATTTTCCAGGCCTATGATGACTAGACATAGAAGTGGAGGTTTTATTCGAATTTTAATGAGTATCAACATTATTATACACTATAATGAATTTTCAATTAGGGACCTATAATTATGATAAAATTAATTAATACACTATATAGTAATTTTTATTTTTTTTTTTTTTTTTTTTTTTTTTTTTTTTTTTTTTTTTTTTTTTTTTTTTTTTTTTTTTTTTTTTTTTTTTTTTTTTTTTTTTTTTTTTTTTTTTTTTTTTTTTTTTTTTTTTTTTTTTTTTTTTTTTTTTTTTTTTTTTTTTTTTTTTTTTTTTTTTTTTTTTTAAATTTATACGGTGCATATACTGTAAAATTTAGTTTGTTGAAAAATATATTACACCAACTTTAAAATATATTGTGAATTTCAATGGAAACCTGTAAAAGCTTTATTTTTAGGGGTTTTGTTGTAAGAATTGCTGCCAGGGTTTTCCTGTAAAATTTAGAGTACTTTATTCCCGCCATTTTTAGTACTTATTTGTATAATTCATAACGGGCCGGGGCCCTGCTCGAATTGTGTTTAAAATCATACAAGGAGTCTGGAGATTCCTCTTATTATGAAGATTCAGAAAACGTATAGCCACAAAAATCAAAACCATAAAATTAATGCTCAGTCCCATTTTGTTGCAATGGTCTCAAAACTATTGTCTCGTAGAAACAATTTAAAGGGACATAATGGCATGAAAAAATATTCACACATAATGAAATGAACCCTTACTGAAATCATTTCCAGAAATTTCAAAACAATTTGGGTGTTTACATTCTGTAAAAACAGTAAAAACAGGAAGAGTTCCAGGGGGAGGTGGCAGTTTGTGGCAATTTCTGGAACAAGGATGCTGACATTACTGCCAGCATTTACCAAACTTGAAAGGCATGTTGTCATCAGCTCACAGACCATTGCTATTGTATATGGGCTAATCCATCTTTGACTTGCCAGATCAATATCTTACTACAAGCCTGAAGTACAATGCCTGAATCCCGGTGAAGAAGTAATCATCGTCCGGCGTACTCATAGTCCGGGAACAATGGTGAACAATAGGCAATCGATTCAGTTGACTCTTCACGTAACATTAGTTTCACGCTTTATTCCGTTATAGTCTATGGAGCCCCGGACTGTGGCTCCCACCGGACTATCTGCTTTCACACCGGTCTGAATGCTTTTGAATTGTGTCGCAAAACATGCTATACTCGATTCATCTGATATATGACCCCGTATACCATTCTTGCGCGCGGAGGTGGAAAATTCAATGAGGCGCACTTCTGTTAATCATGTTATTGTGAGCAATGTTAAGGCATGAAATACACTATAGTGCGTTTTCATACATGAATGAAATTGTATTTAGTGGCAGGTGAGTGGGTTGAATGACCGGAGTGTCCTCCAAGATAATCCGGTGTGGCACGTGCATTTGAATCTTTCATTTTCCCGGTAGAGCGAGGTTGAGCCCTCTCCGACTTATTGGAATAGGTCCAAAACTCCAGGGGGACGAACGTATCAACGCGAATCGAATCGAGTATAGATACACTGTAAATTCTGTCAGGGACGTCAACACCTTGCTTTTCTGTTCCAGAAATTGCCACAAACTGCCACCTCCCCCTGGAACTCTTCCTGTTTTTACTGTTTTTACAGAATGTAAACATCCAAATTGTTTTCAAACTCGTGGAAGTGATTTCAGTAAGGGTCCTTTTCATTATGTCATTTTTTTTTCATGCCATTATGTCACTTTAAGTAAAGAATTATTTGCTTCAATAGGATGTCAAGATCAATAGGAGTCAATGGTCACTGACCTATTTTGATGTGTGTTTTCCTAGATAATATGATATCGAACCGTACATTTCTGAATTCTTAGAGACGAGGTATCTCGTAAGGTGGGGGAAAAAGAAGTTTGTTTCTCGTAGGCTGGTTGCACTTTGTTTCTGAGCTAATTTTCGCCGCATTTTGTTTTTCTTATTTGCAAAAACTTGAAATAAAATTAGACCAAAATGGCGGAAAAATACTTCACCAAAAGCAAAATAGCACAATATAAAATTGATCTTTATTAATTTATAGATTATAATTATTTTAAAACATAATTTGTAGTTGATTTCACCATCAGTATAGATAATACGAAGCATAGCATATTTTATGCCCAAATCAAAACTTGAAAATATATTTAAAAAGTATTTTACATTTAGGTTTCAGGTCATCCCTACTCTTAGGGGTAGGGAGTTTGTGTTTAATACGTCATAAATAAAAAGAATTTCGTTCCTGTAGAAGCTTAAAGGATGGGTATTATGGAACTTTTTCCACACATTTTCTCATGCAAATTGATA
>JAMKCH010045021.1:0-12418 GCA_023653785.1 Ophioderma brevispina | reverse complement strand
AAGTTGGGATTTATTCGTTCATCCATCCATTCATTCTTTCATTCATTCCTTCCTTCATTCATGCATTCATTTATTTCTATATTTATTTATACCAAATATGCATTTATCTTATGTTATAACAGGCTCTGCTATTTATTTGCTGCATTTATTTATTTATTATTTATTTATTTCCTCAGTTTATTTCATTATTTTTTTCCGGAAATTTCTCTTTGTTCATTAATGATCTGTTTTGAATATAACAAAATTCCTTTGTGTGAAAAAAAACCTTTTATTTTCCCTTATTTTGAGTAAATTTCAAATTTGACGTACAAGTGCCATTGAAAGTAATGCAGCGACGACAACTTTCTGCCCTTTACAAAATGGAGGACAAAATGTTTCACTTCTCGATCGCCGCCCGCTATCCATGTATAGAGGTCAATGATTTAGGCCCTAGATCTAGATATATAAACAATTGAGTGTTAAATTTTATATTTCGACACTCACTTTCTTATGAAAGCATTGAATATGCATTGATTTATTGGTCACTTATCATACTTACAGTGGGAAGTCTTGAAGAGATATATCGATCAATAAATAGTAATAGCATTGTTTATTGTTTAAGCTGCAACTTCCCGATGAATCAAATTAACCTGATTAATTTCATTTTCTACTAGAAAAAGTGTGCGGAATATTTGTAAGGTTATTTTTGGTAAATTACATACTATCGGATTTTATGTAAAATGTAGATCGCTTAAGTAAACAATCCCCGAATTTGAAGGGGGCGATCTCTGCACTCTATCTTCAAAGATCTTAATGATGTGACTTTGAGAGCCCATATCTTTAAAGCATTGTATTGAACACTGTCTAAACTCACCATCAAAGAGGACCTAGCAGAATCAAATGCTTCACAGCCATAGTCAATTATAGATCTGATTAAAGCTTTATAAATTCTTAAAAGCATTGGTACCACACGATTACCCTAAAATACATCTCAGAGCAGATTATTACGGCGCTTACAACGAATAAGAAACCGGATGTGCTTATTCCAGGACAATTTTATATCAAAAATAAAATTAACGCTTTCTTACTTGTTTATGTCTGAGAAATCTTTATTCTTCTTTATGTGTGAATGTCATGGCGAGCGACTTGAAAACAGACATTTGCAAACAGTGTTAATGCTTCAGTACACACTTCGTCGATTTTCTAACCCGATACAATCGCGATCGTAGTATGTCAACTATGTGCGAGAGAGAATGTCAGCCCTATACAATATAGTTTTTTACCCAAAATCTTCCCATATAAGCCGGTGCGAAGGAAGATGGCAAGGCGAGGAGACTTCTGTGTATTTTACGAATATGTTCATACCAAATTTGACTAATGTCCTTTCTAGTGATGGATTTCCAGTTTAATAATTTGTTAATTTTTTCAAACTTTTTAAAAGTACCAGTTCGTTAACCATTCGCTTGACTGGGCAAAGACTCTGACAAAAAAAAATAAGGCCATGTTTGTGCAAATCATAGTTCAAGCTTTCATTTCATATCGAAATGGCAGGGGAACAGTTTATTTTCTGACCAGAAAACTGTGTTTGCGTTAGACGTAATTTCAGGTAAAATATTTATCTTGAGACCATGGAGGTACCTCATGATGAAACCAATGCCGCAAAGCTGTAGCATTTTCGTTCTTACAACCTCTTTTGTTATGCTAATATCCTTCCGTGGTTTACGTGCTCAAGGACATTTCTTACATCGTTGAGTGAACATCAAAAGAGACAATTCATTGACGAACACAATGCGTTGAGACTGAAGTCATACTCTTGTCTGCAACAAAACCGCATCACCATACACGCGACCACAATCAAATTTGTTTTATTTTCATTCGCTTGACCGGGCAAAGCTGTATTTATTAGTTTACCTCAGATTTAATGTCGTACATTATTACTTCATGGCTTACTTTACTTTAAGGGCCGGTAGGCCCACATTTAAAAAAACTAAATGCGTGTGCGTGTCCCTGAGTACTGGAAGAAAGACTTGCAGATCTCAGAATCCACTGTATAATAGGGATACCCATACTCTAAAGTTGAACACAACTTAAGAACAAGGGGCTATTCCACGTACCCCAACTGCCCTCCAACCTGGTTCTTTCTTCTAGATCCAACCCTTCAGTAACAACAGGGTACCTTTAGTGTTTGGACTTTTTTCAGCCGGCTCTGCCTAGTATTGGTGGTAGTTCTCCATCCTTATGGCCCCGCTTCTTCATTTCTTCAGAAAGGTGCAGGGTCAGCCATTCCAATGTTCCTGTTGCAGCTTCTTCGGAGACCTAAAAACCTCAAGATCTACTCTACTTTGTTAGATCTACGGTTTTCCCCTCTCACACATCCTCCTCCCAAGGTTTTCACCCTTGTAAGAAATGGTCTGCATGCAACCATAAATATCATGAAGAGCCTGTTCAACACAGTCACCAGTTATAATTTTAGCAGTACCACCAACAATTCATAACATACAATCAATTGCTCTTACTGTAATTCATACCATGTTGTCTACTCATTAACAATGTCAAAAGTGTCAAAAACAGTATGTTGCGAAACCAAACGACCACTAAAAACCAGACTTGTGTAGCATTGTGCTGATACCAGGCACAAACGCAACAAACCGTGTCGCTAAACAGTTTAATATTCTTCCATGACCACAAATACAGAATGATATCATCTGCATTGGCTTATTGACAGACCACCAAAACTGGATACAAACATGAGACTGACCATTGAACAACGCTGGATATCTGTTTTACAAACCACTACTCATACGGCATAAACATCAAATCTGAGAAGTAAATAAAATCTGGGATGACTTTATTTATTCCATCCACAGCTCTTTCCGGATGTGGCTTTTTCTGAGCACTTCTTGTTACCAGTTTTTGTTTTCACAGGCGTCCTTCATTGGCCTTTTGTGGCATGTCCCTGCAAGACTGCCAGCTTTGTGAATTCCTTTGCTTTTGTGTCCTTTGTAAATCTTTCTATTCATCCAGTTTCACTTTTCTTTTCTACTATTCTTATTTCAGTGCACTCTGGTTCTGGTCATCGCTTGGTGGAGTGCATTCCTCTCCTCGTGTCTTGATAAAGACATTTTTTATAGTGTCGAAACGTTGTTTGTTTTCTGTCTCGGTCTTTTTATCCTACCATCCGTCATTTGAGACTGGTGTTTTTTATATTGTATATATGTTTACTGTATTTAATTTAGTCCAAAACAATATATTGAACATCAACACAAAACATAATTTATATCATCTCCATGTTAAATTTATCATTTTCTTTCTTTGACGAACTTTTTGTCACGTTGGTCGAATTGAAACTGCCGCCAATTTATTCAGGGTTAGAAAAGCAACGACTTTCTACATCGTGAATACGACTGTACACCAGTCAGTTTTAGTGATTTTGTTAAGATTGGTTTGAATTTTACCAAGGGCAAAATTGACATTTCTATGAGTATTCCATGATATAGCCATATCGTCATCATATTGAAAATACTAACACATGTGAGTTGAACTGGTATGTCAACGACCGCGATATTAAAGAGCAATGGGCTGATGACACTGCTGCTGAGGTAAACCATTATCATTTAATATACTACTTTGTCAGATAGAGATCCATTCATTTTCACGCAATACCACATTGCTACGTCTAGCTGAACTAGCTCTTACCACATCATCTTTTGTTTTTAACAACGTAAGTTCTATAACCAGGTCAGCGGCGTCGCTATGGGTTCGAGCCTTGGTTGTAGCTTTGCGTGTCTTTTCGTTGGCTATTTGGAACAAAGGATCTTCGACACGTATGTCGGCGTTAAACCAGATCTTTTTCGCCGTTACATTGATGACTGCGTTGGCGCCGTTTCTTGCTCCTTGGAAGACATACATAGATTTATTGCTGTACTCGCCAAATGACTCCACCCAGCCATTAAATTCACTTCCGAGATTACCACCCAGACCCTCCATTTCTTGACATTCTTCTCTCCATTGAAGGTGATCATCTGTCTACCAGCGGTCTACTACAAGGCACTGATCCAACCTATCTGCAGTACACTTCATCACACCCCCTGCTTGCAAAAACAGCCATTCCTTACTCTCAACTCCTACGTCTCCGAGGTCTCTGCGATAACGATGAGGACTTCCAGAATAAAGCCATCCAGATGAGTTCCTTCTCTCTTCTTCAGCCACCGTGGTTACCCTACATCAGTCACGAAGCTGCTATTCGTAAAACTGCCACCCTGACCAACGCTGAAGCACTTGAACCCAACACATCCCAAATCATCGGGTCGTGTTCCTCTGGTACTCACTTACCACCCTCTCACCACGCAGATCGCCAAAGTAGTCAGACGCAACGCCAGCATACTTCAAGCGGACGAAAACTTCACACAGTATCTGCCCGACTCCGCCTCGCTGTGCTTATCGCCGTGACAGAAACCTACGAGATGAACTAGTCAGCGCAACCATCCTTGGCATCAACCAACGCAAACAGGTTCTACCCCCCCTTGCAACAGACCCAGATGCAATACTTGTACCCATGTTGACTCAGCCGACATTATTACAGGACCTCGAGTAAATGTAACTGTCACAGATGCTTTCACCTCTACCTCATCCCATCTGATTTAACGTCCATTCGTTGCAAACCACTTAATGTATTTATATAGGTGAGACCAAACGTCGGATGGCTGACCGTTTCACGGAACATCTCCGTTCCATTCCCCTCCAAACCCCGGGTCTTCCCACGCCCGACACTTCGCCACACCACAATAAAATGGACACAAATTACAAGAGTCTCCGTGTCCAACTTTTGGCAAGAGCGATCAACAGAGAAAAAGCAGACAGACAACGCTCATACATATACTCGTAACCTCTGGCAACCCAGTGGACTTACTGCTACTTTTCACCGCATTCAACAAATTTTAATTGTATTTTTTCATTCACGCCGCGCTTGTCGATTTTCGCTCCCCTGCGGCCGGCATGCGCACGCGCTTCTCCTTGCGCCCTCTCCGCGTTTTTTTTTTCCCGCGCTGCAACACGCATCTCGCAACGTTCCCCGTGTATCTTCATAACAAATCTCGCTACACAACAACCTCAACCTTATGAAGGGCGAAGCCCGAAATTTGTTGTCAACTTATCTCATTATTACGGCTTCTTTACTTTGGATATGAACCTTTATATATGTTATACTATTAAGAATATATATAATATATAATATAATATATATATTATATTTATATATCTACATATATTATATTATATATCTCCTCTTGCCTCGTAAAATCTCCTCCCTCCCCCCCTCTCTCTCTCTCCTCTCCTCTTCCCTCTCTCGACTCTCCTCTCTCCCTCCCTCTCTCCTTCTCTCCTCCGTGATAAACAAAAATGTGCAGGATTGACGATGACTTTGACCTTGATAAAATCACTGGATCATCCGATTTTTTGGTTGTTTTTTAATAAAGAACAATCTAAATAACGCTTCCAAGCGTTTGAAAAAAAATGAAAAAATTGAGTGTAAACTAAGCCAATATTGACCCAATTTTGGAGGCACACAAATGCCGCCCACCACCTCCTTTTTACTCCCCCCATTCCCCACTTGTTCTTTATACCTTTACGCAATATATTTACCCTTTATGTAATGATATATGGGGTAGGGCAAAATTAGAAAATAATGATGACCCAACGCTTCTTGTTTAATTGATTCTATATATTGATCTATCATACCATATCCACCATTTATTGATCACAAAGGAATTGATGTTTCACCACACAAAAATCTCACCCATTGGATCCTGATGTTGTAAATGAAAAGGGTTTTCAACATACTCAGTCGGCAGTCACCCAAGTACTGGTATTTTCCCACTAAAAATTGTTGGACAGGTCATTTTACATG
The DNA here is from genome assembly GCA_023653785.1 of Ophioderma brevispina. Classification (NCBI taxonomy): domain Eukaryota; kingdom Metazoa; phylum Echinodermata; class Ophiuroidea; order Amphilepidida; family Ophiodermatidae; genus Ophioderma; species Ophioderma brevispina. The sequence continues at coordinate 6,534 of JAMKCH010045021.1, read as the reverse complement.
GGCCTTTCACAAATGCAATTGGCAAACGACCTTGCCATTGTCCCACATTCCCTGCACACGTCTGCATTCAAATCGGTGGAATCAGGCCCGTGTTATAATCATATGAGAATCCAATTCCGTGATCTAGTAAATGTAAGGTTATGCATTTCTCGTGGTTTTCTTAAAAGAGATAGAGTTACACGTACAACATACTTTTTTGTAGCAGACATTCAATTAATGATTGGGATGCCTTTTAAAAAAATTTGGTGGGCCATTCCTATAAACTTCAAGACCACGCTTTGTCAAAACTTAAATTCGTCGCTTTTATTCGTTGTTTTGAACTCCCAGAACATCCTTCCACTCATATTAGACCAACTTAGACTAGTAGTTGACATTCCGCAAAAAACCACATATTTTACTATGAATTCAGGTATTTTTGACCTCAAATCAGGACATTTCCTGAGCGTTTTCGTCAGTGTATTGAGGGCAAGCGATTGTAACCGTGTGTCCCAAAAAAAAAAAAAAAAAAAAAAAACGCAACACTTGGTGGCAGGGCACCATAAGTTTTTGAACAAAGCTGTGACTACTTATTCTTGTTGTAGGGGGAGATGGGACTGTTAGCTAATGCTTTTCTGGTGAAAGTTTCATAAAGGTAGAGTCAATAGTTTTTAAGATATTACCCCACAATCAAGTGACCCGCAAAACCCATTTCCAAAAATAGGAGCTGGTTAACCACAAGACTTGCAATGAAGAAAAGAATGGCAAATACAAAGTGTTGGCAATCCACATTTCTTGCCAATTCTTGCAGAACAACTTCTCCTGTCAAAGGACTGCATTTACCTAATTATTATTTAACTGGATAATATTAACACATTAATTTATTGGTGATATAATTTGTTCCAAGAAGATATAAAACTATCCTAAGTCATCGACAAACTCCCCTCTGTACCTACAATGATAGTGCGTTGGGCTGCAACTTGCTTGTTACTGAAGTAACGGTTAACATTTTTCAACTTTTGAAAGTAAACCTGATGTTTTCAACATAAAAGTCAATAGCCCAATCGCAGTATATTCATTCTGTCATTAAATTTGGGAAAAGATAACTCTTTGTGTACCGTAACAAAATGATGATGAATGATTAGCTCGAGTTGCAATTCCAGCTCTTATTTGGACATACAAGAGTTTTTGATTATACATTCCTTCAGTCTTATTTGGACCAAAGAAGAGTTTTTGTGATACACATTCCTAATTCGGGATTCTTTTAGTGTGTTAAAATGCATGGTTTATTACTTGTTATTACCAGGGAAACATTCATATGTTAATGTTGTGGCAGCATCTGTCTTTTAAAAAGGGGAAAATGGTGGTTGGCTTAGAAGATTAATATTGGTGTTTCTGTGAGCAAATTCTGGGTTCATATCCTTAAAAAATATTGATTCTACCTTTATAAACTTTTCAGGGATATTAGCTAACAGTCCCATCTTACCTTGCAACAAAGACTAAGTAGTCCCGTGCGTTTGTTCAAAACTTATGGCGCCTGCCACCAAGTGTTTGCGGTTTTTTGGGGGACACACGGTATTGTCTTCTCGTGTACCAGAGAAATTTTGTTGAAAAAGTTTTGAAATAATGATAGAAAATGTAAACATTAAGTTGACTAGGGCATCGTGATATTGTACATGTACATTCTCACAAACACCAGTTTAATGCGTGTAAATCCTATAGGAATGAAGAAAACGGGGGCGTGCTTCAAAACCTGCCATATCTAGCTTATTTTTCAGTCAGTCGATTTCTTTTATTTTTAAAAGCTTATTCTTTTTGATACAGGCTTTCAAACACTGCCTCTTTCTTTCATAAAACGAGCGTAATCAAAGAAAAAAAATATTTGATACTGGATGAATGTAAGCTTACATCTCATATTTGTGTGTTTGTTTCCTCATATTTGTCTTTGTCTATTTGTTTGCCTATGCGTCAATGTTTTAAGCTTATTTACTTCAGCCCGCAATGAATATGTTTGACTTTAGATCTTTGAATACGGGGGTAAAGTGCCACTTTTTGGCAGCATAATTTTTTTGGAAAAAGGGAGTGTGTCTTGATGCCAAAGCTTTTTTTTTTTTAAAAGCAACGACTTCTGTGGCAGAGCCAGATGTTTCCTCTCTTCAAACCTTTACATTTTTTTCCAATCACCATTCTAAGTGAAGTTATGCAACGAATATCCTTGAATTTTAGGGGGAACTTATTTCTTGGGAACCGTGAATTTCGTCGATTCTCCCTTTGACGGAAGACGAAAATATAATGACAAAATTGACAAACGACAAAAACAACATTAACTGATATCGTTTTCTAGCAACACTTCATCAAGCAGATGGTTGTTATGAACGGTGTAACCATGTGAAAAATTGTGGGAAATCAAGGTAGTTTTTTATATTTCTTGTTATTATTGTGCTCATCTTTGTTTGAGAAGGTGAAATTGGTTTTAAAGCGGCACTGGCACATTTTCACAAAATATTAAATTTCTTCAATTTGCTCGCAAATAATAGTCCAGGCCATTGGAAGAATAGAGATATATTTTACACATAAAATGACATACCCCAAACAGACAGGGAAATTAATAAGAGGCTAAAGACATCCAGGTAATTTGTAGGCCAACTTTAAGTTTGCCGTAACTGTAATCAACAAACGTGTCTGAATATCATAGACTCTTCCTCATTGATATTAAAACCACAAAGATCAAACTTTACTACAACGCAAAAATATAGATTATGAAAAATCTTGAGGGCGTACGATTTTTCAAATGAGCCAGTGTCTCTTTAATGAGACAACAAACCAGTATATACTGTATATCGCATTAAATTGATAATATCCCTTATCTCCTAGGAGGAGCTTATCTCCTAGGAGGAAGGGAAAGGATAAAGGGATAGAAGGTTGGACATCATGGGTGGGATTCAAGCCAGTCTTCTGCACTTGCTCTAGTGACGGGGCATCTGCTTGGTCAAAATATCAAAATTCAGTTATGTTTTCAATGTAAATTTGATAATATCCCTGGATTGACAAAAGCAAATAAGATGAAACAAACACCATTGGAAAGCCCGGTCTTTGTTCTTTAATATTATGCCAAGTGAATGACTTATTTTGAAATTTCATATTTAACCAATTTTTTTCTGATTGTACCACATTTTTTGAGACAGGCTGTATAAGTAAATATAAATATGGTAAATATCCAAATTTGATATTTCTGTTTGAACAAGAGCTTACAATAAGGAAACTAGTGTAATAACTACACTGAGACATTATAAATTAAGTAGATGTTGTATGCTTTAATAAATACTAGAAGATTGAAATAAAATTCATGAAAGACAAAAAAAACAAAAACAAAAAAACATCATGATGAATAGAAGTGGTTTAGATTCTTAATATTTTTGTTTCCAATCCTGCGTTTTTATTGATACACGTTGTATGCTTATGATATTTCTATACTGAATGAAGCAGTGTTATATGTTTATATGATTTTTCCATACTGAATCCGAGTAAAGTAAAACTTGAGAATTATGAATTGATGGTGGCATGTATAAGACAAGAAAAAAGAGTTTCGAGGATATAAAAACAGCATACTTTTATTTTTAACAATCAAAACATGTGATTGATTTACGCACGTAAGCAGTAGGAATCTGCCCCAAGCAAATGCTAGGAAATAAAATACTAGTAATAGCGTGACGTGTGTACACTAAACCTATGCATTTGATTATTTTTTTATTGTTTCTGTATTTGGCTTTGTTTTTGTACTCTTAACATTGGGTGAAATACACTTTGTATTAAGTGGCTTTTAAAGCTTAGAATAATATGCCTAACCTGTGTCTCAAACAGAAGCAATTATAAGTGCTTTGACATGTACTTTTCGAACGAACATAAACTCTTCAAAATGTATTAGAATGTAAGAAATAATGAAAAAGTGACCTCAGGGCTCGCTCAGCAAAGAGCGACAATTGCCAGCTTTGAAAAGAAGGGGAAGTGACATGAACTTTTCAATTCTATAAAAGTCATTTTGGAAGAGATTTTATCATTTGGTAAAGCACCGAGAGTAAATTTTTACCAAAATATTCTTCAAAAGATGTGAGAGTTCACTGCTTTTTAACTTTTTTGGAATGAAAAGGGAGTGGGCCCCTGTAGACACTGTTTAAAAATAAAATCCACTCTTTTACATTTACAGAAAAACTACAATGCAAAGTCTTGTAGGATCATCGGATAAAACGGTCTTACCGAAAATTGACCATAAAATCAAATCCCCTAAATCAATTTAGTCCAAACTTGACTATGGTAAGGATTGAACTTTCTTCCGCACATGTTTGCAGTTTCAAGACAATGCAATTTGTTTTAGTGTTTTTATTTATTTTTTATAAATTCCCTAATTGTTTTCATTAAATAATTTTTCCCAGGTTGTTTGCTTTCACACAAAATCAAAATGAACGCCCTTTTATTATATCTCATTTTAGGTCATATTTCATACTTTTGGCGGCCATTTTGAAAAAGGACCATAAACCACCCTCCTACATGACTACATTTTTGGCAACATGGTTTTTTATGTTCTTATGGACCCCCTGACGATATCTAGACAGGTTGTTTGCTTTCACCACAAAATCGAAATGAACGCGCTTTTATTATATCACATTTTAGGTCATATTTCATACTTTTGGCGGCCATTTTGAAAGAAGGGCTATAAACCACCCTCCTACATGACTACATTTTTGGCAACATGGTTTTTCATGTTCTTTTGGATCCCCTGAAGATATCTAGATAGGTCATTTGCTTTCACCACAAAATGCACACGGGACTTCATCTTGCTCCTCATCTAATAGGAATGGAGTAATAAAAATTCCTTTAAAAAGGAAAGGGGCGCCCCAAGGAGTGAGTCTTGTTTGGGTTGTTCTATGTGGTTGGGAAATACGTATGTAAGAAAGAAACGGTAGACACAATATCAGATTGAATTTGTGAAGTTTTATTGCAACTTGCTTAGCACAAAAGTGTTTGAAATAAGTATAAAATATATATATATTGAAATACAAGAATATAGTATGAACAGTTTAGTTGTTGGTGAACCTTATCAGACGTAACCTGTAGCATTATTAAACTTTGTCACCACCTTAGAGTCCCTGTCTGACTACCGACCACAGTGTTCCTTTGCAACTATACCAGAGCCCTTTTACTAGCTGCCCCAAAGTCCCAAGGTCTTTTTCTTCATTTCGAACTATCCAAGACACCTTCCACAACTGTCTGGGAGCCCTTCACAGCTGTCACAGCTGTCACAGAGCGTCCTTCCCAACTAACACAGATCCCCCTTCTCATTTACAAAGAGTGGCCCTTTCCCAACTAACCCAGGTTCCTCCTTCCAACTACACCAGGGCACATTTCTTCATTACCTCCACACCTTATCCTTGATATCTATATGGACAATTCCCAACTACCCATCCCAACTACCCGGCCCCATGGTCCTTTTTTTTTTTGGTATTACAATTGATTCCGTCATGCGCTATATGATATTGGGCAGAAGCGCTTGACGGAATGGCAATACCTCATTTGCATACCATGAAACCTCTACCAGATTTCCTTCTCAACCTCCCAGAGTTCCATTTCCCAACTACCCCCGGGGTTCTCTTTCCAACAACGCCAGGGTTCCACATTATACAAGGGTGTTTGCCAATCACCCCTTCCACCAACACAACCCATCCAATTCAGGTTCTCATTTTCACCAAATTGAAAATTGAAACAATTAACTTGTAAAAAAAACAATATATTTTAATTATTTTTATAAAATTGAGTGTATATTTTGTTTTTTGATCATTTTCATTCTTTATTATATTTGTTAAATCTTATTTTATTTTGGGTCACTATTTGTCACATTTCTATTTTTTATTTTTATAATTGTTTAAAAAAAATTTTTCTTCGTATTTTCTTTTTTTAATGTATTTTTTTTTTTCATTTTTAATATTCGGGTTTTATTTCTTTCAATTAATTTGTATTACTTTTTAGTTTTAATATTTTGCTCATTTTAAATGCTTATTTTATTGTTTCATTAATTTTTGTTCGTATTCGATATTTTGATTATTTCTTTTTAAACTTTTAATTACTTGCTAACGTTGTTCGTATTTATGCTCGTTTCATTGTTATTATTATTATTATTGCTGTTTTTATTTTAATTAGTTTTTTAATAATACCGCGCCACATCTTTCCTGAACAAACTCCTTGCTTTTCATATTTTATCAACGTGTATTTTTGTGTATTTCAGTTGCATTTTGTTATTATTTTTTACATTTATTTTTGTTTATTAACTTTTGTTATTAGGCAATGGAATTGGATATTTAGTTTCCAGTTACACGCCCACCCTGAATTTTCATTTTTGTCAAAACTTTCATTATTTTGGTTAAAAGTCATATTTTCGGAAATCTTAAATACAGATCATAACTTTCAGCTTCTCATAATATCAGGCATGTCGTTCTGATCATTTTAACATATTTTTGTGGTTGAGGGGGTTTACTTAGTGGTTAATAATGAAAATTTTAGATTTCC
>JAMKCH010045020.1:0-12103 GCA_023653785.1 Ophioderma brevispina | reverse complement strand
CTGACAGGATACCTTTGTTCTTATAGGCGGATGCTGGTCGAGAAAGAATGTAAATATTATTGTAATGATCAGCAAGATCAGAAGCATTTTCAGCAGGTGCAAGTACAAGAGCAGATTTACTGATGTCCTGTTTGAAACATTCAAGATCAATATCGCCCAGTTTGCGATAGATTACAGTACGCTCAGTGTTAGGGCGCGTAAGTTAATTCTGACTAACGACGACTGCAAAGTGGTCGATGGTAGACCTAGACAGAATCGTAAAACACTGAGCAAGTGTTTCCTTTTTACGTGAGATAGAAGATCGAGTTGTTGTCCGACACAATGGATAGGGCCCTTCAAATGCTGATGAGGACAGCAAGAATCAAGCAGTTGGGCAAAACGTTAGCATCGTAATCAGCAATATCACGGACATGTAATTAAATCTCACCAAAATAAGAGATTTCTTTGTTGTAAACTACAGACTATAACCGGGATAAGTCTTCGATGAACATGCCCATATTGAGCGTATTTACAGCAGAAGGGTATGGCGGTAAATGGCCAACCAAGTGGATGACGTTAAAGTTGCGAGCAACTTTAACCTCCATATTCAAACGACTTATATTTAACAGTGTCGTTTAATTTGATGTGGAGATCACGGTTGTTAAATACAACAAACCCGCCACGGGTTCGAGAAAAATTAGGGGCGGCTTCTCCTGGAAATCTCCTCATGTCTCTTTAAAGTGCTTGTTCCTATTTATTTGAAAAAAAATAAAAACTTCTTTTAAAAAAATTGAACCCCCCCGCTCTCCACATCTAAATCTGGGGATTTTATCTTGTTTTAGATATAGACCTTAGGAGGCAATTAATTATAAGTTTAATATCTTAAATCAAAATAACCTGTTATATGATGATAGCTATCGACAATTTTAATGTATGGACCATGTTTTAACTGTGTAAGTCTATGGGAAAGACCAAGTGGGAATTAAAAGTTTCTGAGAAAAATGGTATAAAGTTGGCTATATTTTGCAATAATTATTTTAATTGGTATTCTAGAGTAGATAATGAAATTATTTTGGTTCCAAAACCTATATTGGAGTTGCTGAGGATGGAAATTGTGCGAACCACTTTTTCGGAGAGTGTAAATTTCAATTGGCCATAGGTCAAGGTCAAAGTTCGTATTTTCATTTTAAGTTGGGATGTGGTTCTAAGGTGACCCCCATTTACTCGGGTAGTGTCATGATCAAACTCCCATGGCAAAGTGGTTATCTGGGTGGATCCCTAGAAACCCCCCCTCTTGGGCACTAAACGGACGTTTTTTAGCTTGGGCACTTAAGTAGTTAACGTCCCTCTCTGTTTCTGGGGACGCTATTTTATGTGTAAAGTATGCTCTATTCTTCTAATGGCCTAGACTATATTTGAGAGAAGAAAATGAGAAATTTCATATTTTGTGAAAGATGCCATTGCCGCTTTATACACGATACGGACAAGCATCTCTGATCGTGTCCACAAAGATGAAAGCCGACCGTTGTGAAATACTACCCGTGCAGTACACTCATCTTTCCGCTGCAAAACGCAGTTGTCACAATGTCTTATTATGAGGAAGTACAATTAAATCATGTTAAATATGAAAACGACACAAAAGACGGTTTTGTCAAAACCAAAAAACAATAATGACTCCTTACAAACTATCTCATTAGTACATTGACTGCCATGCGAAATAGTTTGACTGGCATGCTAATGGATTTTTCCACTATGAAGTAAGTAAGTGTCGATCCAAATCCTTGATAATCTTTGATCCAATAGAGATTTAGCCGATTTTACTATTATGTGCGTTGTTGTGTGTGTGTGTAGTGGGGGGGGGGGGTGTGGTATTTGTGTGTGTGTCTGTGTGGGTGGGTCGTGTGTGTGTGCCCTGGGTGGAGGTATTATAATTGAACTAACTTTTGTGTGGGTCGTTATGCATGACGATCTAGGCTTCAAAAGGTTTTTTTTAAGTAGGCCTCATACATTTACTTCAATTTCGTATTAAAAACTAATTTCGTACATTGTTTTGGATTCAGATACGTATTCATAATTGATTTTTTTTTCAAAATTACAATACGATTATAGCCTAAATGGTTAGGGATCTTAACATCACCACCCATAAAAATATAACGATTCATTAAAGATCCCTGGCCCGATCGGAATGGCTCGTTATACCCCAGATTTTTCCCGTGAAGTGTCAAAAAAAAAAAAAAAAAAAAAATATACAAATTTGAAAAATATTTTTTGGTGATTACAAATTCATATTTTCATTAGATAGGTGTCAACGTGCATATTCCCTTTGCTAATGAAGATTCATTACAACTTGTCCTGATGGAACATTTTTAGGCTTTCTTTCAAATCCGAAAATTTGCTCCATTGATATTTCAAGAAGAGTAACTATTATATAGATCGCTCTTCCGAGCTATATAATATAGAAGCGTTTAAGAACTTTTGAAAAACAAGGGATTTACATTATTTAGCTTTATCTGGCCTCGAAGGACTTTCTGCCCAATATCACCATACGATAGAAGTAGTACAAAGACGAACTCGTATAGACGCATAACCCCCGCAGCCGCGCGCAGTGGCTGAAGCCTGCTAAAACTATTACAGGGATCCGTCTGCTCATACAGCCACGGTAAGGGATTTAGCCGGCCCTTGATGCTTTGTTTTCAGTTGTGAATTAGGACCACTTTTTCAACATTCATGCGGGGACAATTGAATATTAATTATTTTATTAAAGAACAATATGACAGAGGTGAATCTGTAAAAAGGAATTTATATGGGAATAACAGCCAATTTTTGAAAAAAATAAAGAAGATTTGATGACGTCACGGCATTGATTGGTTTAGTATTTTGCTCGGGGGACCATTCAGGTAAAAATGACGTTACGTACCCTACATTGGAAAAAAAACACCGATTATCGTCATCGCTACGTCGGTTTTTGAATCAGTAGGAAAAGGTAAATTTTGTACTGTTAGACATACTAAAACGGTGTCTTTTTGGAAAAATTAACAGCACTTTGGGCAGAGGGTCATCATTACAGACCTTGGATTAAACCCCGGGGGGGGGGGTTCTCACATTGGGATGAGTCTGACTGGCGTATGTACCGCCTATAAGACCCTCATTTTCAGGCTCTTTTCGTCCAGAGACCCCCATTTTAGACCATGTCAGTCCAGAGACCCTAATTTTTCATGTCCAAAGCCATATTCTACCAAATTTCTTCCAAAAACATCAAAAAGTAGCTGGAAATGAGGGGAAATCGCAGCTTATTTTTTGAAATTTTTTGGAAAACCTAAGTTCCGGAGACCACATTTTTTGGGCATCAAATCAGCCCGGAGCACTCAATTTTGAAATCCGGGAGGCACATACCTACCCAAAAAAAAGTTGAGTAAACACCCCCCCCCGGGATTTAACATAGTCGGATTTCTATATATCGGTTCGCCCCCGAGAGCAAACTAAACCTGATACCTGACAGTGAACTGGTTACCGACACCGTTGACACCAAACCATTCATCTCGTTTACGTTTAACTACAATACGGCAAACAGCACGCATTCTGCATCTCCGTTGTCACAGCGTAGTAATCGTCAAGTGGAGGACTATTGAATTGAACATTAAATTCACATGATACACCTTCTCTATAGCCCATGAATTACCATAGAGTTACATTGGTCCAGTGGAATCTGACGGCTGACTCATGATATGAGGGTGCGGGTTCGGACCCCGGTGCGGCCAAGTGTCTCGCCTTTTTTTTTTTTTAAGAAATGTAAGTATTATAATAGCCGCTTTACCACAGGACGTCTCAAAGCGCTTTACATAGTCCGCTGTCACAGGATATATCACATTTTCACAAATTGAAAATTTGGCAGCCAATTATAAGGGCACGTAATGGTGGAGTCTGGCCCAATCGATTGCATGAGAGATGGGCCACTCTGTTCTGTAGTCCACAGACTCCGTCCCCTTTAACCTTTTACTGTCACTCTCCCAGGTACTGTCTTTTTCCATTGAAAATATGGAAAATGAACAAATGCTTGTGATTGATAGAAATTAAATTACAAATAATTAAGTAAAAACTTAGATTTTCAATCAATTGTTTTTTACAAAAGTTCACATTCAATCATGCTTCTGATTAAATTACCTGTGCTAACTCAAAACTCCAGAAACGTCACCTCAAAGTAATCTCTATCAAACATTAATACCCTTGAACCATACCGCAGCTCATGGCTACAGAGCTATGAGCTCTGTAGCCATGCGCACCGTACACTCTATATCCAAACCAGCCCTATAATTATTATTCACCCCAAAACCATGGCACTCCTGGATAAGGGATCGCGGATCAGGTTGATGGTACAGAGGCTGTTTGCTACATATCACTAAAAACAATGTGAGTGTGTAAAGTAGAATAAAGGATAACAACAACATGAACAAAAAAGATCAATGAGAAGGTTAGTAGTAGAAAGAATAAAAATAGAACAAAAGTGAGAAAACTATTTTTTTACGCCGCAAATTCATGTTGCCCAAACATACAGGAAATATGTGTGGGTTGGGTGCAACTAGAAATTATTACAGACCACACGTTAAAGTTGAAAAGTTATGAGGAAAACTGTTTCGCGACATTTAATGTATACTTCCTAGACCCGCTGGAGTGCAACGACAGATTTTGAATGAAAGGTGAAATTTAATAGATTAGTGATAATGGACATGTAGTATCTAATGATACTACATGTAGTATCATTAGATAATTACACATGTAGTATCTATGATACTAGTGTAGTATCATTAGATACTGCATGTACATTATCACTTATGCTATTTAAATTGAGTAATCTATGATAACCTCTTGATTAAATTTAAATTTCTAATAGTTTTGTGCAGATCTTTCTTTCAAAAGTTGGGCAACCTTTTTTACCTTTTTTTAGATTTGCTTATGCTATCGCAAGCAGGTACAAAATCAATGTTTCAAAAATTATTGTCATCAGAATCAAATATTTTGGAATAAAAAAATGGTTTGTTAACATTATGTGTTAAGAAAGAAAGTCGTAATTAAGCCAGAAAAAGTGGCTTTAAAAATAGTAATATGTCCAACAAGTAAACAAAACATTACACCAATTTTTCGTTTAGCTTTGGTTGCGCATACTAGTTGATCGAGAGACAAGACCTGACCATTGCGGATAACAGAAGACTCTTTTTACTTTTTCTAATAATTTGTTAACGTAATTTTTGCAATAATTTATTTACGTCCGTTATAGTAAAAATTATTTACTGGTTAACAATTTTTTTACCATTTCGATGGATGCAACATTCTAGTGAGCTACTCACTATGAGTTACAATACGCTCATCCACCAAGGACACAGTTCAGTGGGTTGTACTTGTACATACATTGACATGAACTTACCTTGTGTGATCTTTGTATCATATATCATACCCAAAAACCAGGGGTGTATTTTCTAAATACATTGGTGAATGAAGGCTACTGAACTGTGCCAAGGGAATTGAGATTTTACTAGCTCATAGCGACTATCAAACAGGGTAACCTAAATGTACTGAAAGTGTAGAAGTCTGCAACATCCAGGTATCAGAGAGGGCACCACTGAATATGATTATGGCTGCTTCCGTGAGTGGTATTCGATAATACGTAGAGCAGGGGTGTACAACCTTTTTGACGTAGGGGCTGCATTGGTTGAATCCACAACTATTGCGGGCCGCAAACAAGTAAATGGGGGCTCTCAAGTTTGGTCTATGATTTGCTTACAAAAGTCTGGAAGTAGGACCCATATCTATTCCAATATTTGCTGAAAAGGGTACCCATAGCAATACCACAGATGCAGATTATGGATCAAATTTAACACATTTTCCATTTTTGTTGACCTTTTTAGCAAATTTGGAAACATTTTGGCTTGGCTTCATTTTGAGGAAATTGGACGAATTTTCCCAAAATTTGTAGAAAATTTTGGTTTCAGATTGATGAAATTGGACTGATTTTCCAACAATGTTGAGGAAATTGAACTAGTTCAAATGACATCTTTTTTAAATCTATTATTTAAGATATTTATGTATTTTAATTTTTCTGGGAAGTACCTCGCGGGCCGCATGAGAGCTCTTAGCGGGCCGCAAATAGCCCGCGGGCCGCAGGTTGGACACCCCTGACGTAGAGGACTGGTTTAAGTTTATTATAATGTTGAGCCCCACCTTAAAGGTTGACCCAGAGATGGCACCCTCAATTTTTTGTATATACACAATGCTTGTCAACATACTAATTACTGTCATCAAATCAATGTCCTCCATATAGAAAATCACAACTTTTTATAAAATTTCGGATCCTGAATTTTGTTATACACAGTATCCTATTGTACTTTTATACTTGACTTATATGTTTATGCATCAAAACGAAAAATCTGATTTAGGCCCTATCTCAACTTTGGAATTCAGCATTCTAGGTGACTATCTTAGTTCCAAGTGAATATTTTTAATTAATACACAAAAATTATTTTTAATTATCTTTAATTTTAAACGCTTACCTCGTAAAGTCTATAAAGTGCAGATGTCTGTCAAAGATAAATGGTGTTTCAACTCTCTTCAAAGTATCAACGATCCTTCGTCGTAAAGTAATGAAAAACAGGTTATTTTACATCGTGATAATATTAGAGGGTCGTCGAGTGCAAATTGTGTAAAAACATAATTTTCAAACGGAATTAAATCGCAATTCCTCATAGTGCGCACTTCACGATCCATGAAAAAAACGTTTTTTACACAATTATGAGGGAGGAGAAGGATGAAATTTCCCTAGAGTAGGGGCCATATGCGATTCAACTGTGAAAAATTCTAATAAAAGAACTTTTTGTTTATATTTCGTGTCGGCCATATGTGAATAGTATGACCAAATTGTTCAAGCCTTCTGCAAAAGGAGCTGCGTGGGTCAGATATTCAAGGTCAAGGTCAATGACCTTTATTAAGCATATCATGTATCATACTCCTCAACCATGTGGTCTAAAAGCACCAAATGAGTGTCTATACCAAGGTTTGGGGGTCAACAAACACAATAGCATATAGGAAAAACGATCAAATGCATCCTTCCTTGATTTTCAAAATGTAGGCACTACCTCCATGAAATGTACCTTAACTTCGTCATCCTCACCATTTTAAAGGTGTTGGTTAGGACCTCTTGGATTTCTTAGTTACCAAGCCTCTGATCCTTTTGATTTTGGTGCAGGTGGATTGGTATAAGTCCCCTCTTTCCATTGATATCAAAAGCGTTCCAAAAGTCCTCCAACTGACGTCATAGTAATGTTTAATGAAGTAATAATTATGGGAAACTTGATTTCTCCGATTGTGCTAAAAATAAGCCCAAGTTATATTTTGAGTTAAAAATCAGGAATGTGTGATTTTGCTAGGATTTTGGGGTGATTATGAAAGGGAAATCAAGTTTTGTAAACATACACAGAAGGGTATTTGCGTGCCCAGAACAACATATTTATTATTTGATAGAAGTGAAAAGAAAAAATTTATAAGGTGGCAACCACCCCCTTCCTCCAAAACCGAGTCTTGTCTACCACTACCAAAGGTAAGGTGGCGTGACAGATTAATTTGCGCTAAAATGAAAGCAAATGAGGGTCCAAGATTAGATCAGCCATTAGGTTTCAATTGTGTTTTAGCGGGCCGGATGAAAAACTTGTTGCAGTGTAAAACACCACATCTTCCTCCACAGGAAGACGAAGGTTACCTCAGAACTTCAATGGTGAACTTTGCCACTTATATGAGACAAGGAGTCCCATTCAGCCTACCTGTGATCTATCAAACACCCTGAAAATGGATGCCTTTAAACACCCTGACGACGGATGCGTTTAAGTTGGGCGGGGACTCACCTCCTATCTCTCGGGGCAGGCCGCTGACCAGCCTCCATGGCTTGTCACCACAAAAACGTCCTTGAGTTGTTCGCGTCTTTCTGGCATTGGGCATTGGCGAGCTGTCAGGGGGGAAGGTAAATGGTCGTCCGCTGCGACAATATGACGGTTGGTGACATATAAACAAGGAAGGGGGTGTCATCAGTCCCAACCTATGCCGGGAGATTCTTCGGCTATTCGGGTGGTGCCGAGATTTGGACATCGGGCGATCGCCTCCCATGTTCGGGAGTGGACAATGGTTTTCGGACAGTCTCCCAGGAGTGTTCCTAATCCCAGAAACAGCAAAAGGTCAGCAGGGTAACGGTTGAGTGGCAGCTCTTCTTTGCAGTTTGTCGCACAATCGTCTAGATGGTGGACCGTCCACACGTGGATCTGTTCACCTCGTCATGAATCATCAGATTGTGGCATATTAGGGGCCTACTCTTGGAACCCGGCAGTCAAACGGGTCGCCATGGCAGCGGACCGGTCAGGATAGATAGCCTATGCTTGATCATAGCTTCTCCAGGTTGCCATGATCCCAAAAGTCCTCGAGTGGCTCTGTCTCGAGACTGCCTGGTCCTGCTGGTAGCCCATTATGTCCACGGCAGCTGTGGTTTCCCAGGCCGCTAGATCTACTTGTAAGGGAATAGATCCATATTCCAAAGGGAGGGGACCTGGTAAAGAGGTCCTCCAGTCAACACGGTCGTAACGAGTGCACCACCCATGCTCTGAACACGTGGATCTGTTCACCTCGTCATGAATCATCAGATTGTGGCATATTAGGGGCCTACTCTTGGAACCCGGCAGTCAAACGGGTCGCCATGGCAGCGGACCGGTCAGGATAGATAGCCTATGCTTGATCATAGCTTCTCCAGGTTGCCATGATCCCAAAAGTCCTCGAGTGGCTCTGTCTCGAGACTGCCTGGTCCTGCTGGTAGCCCATTATGTCCACGGCAGCTTTGGTTTCCCAGGCCGCTAGATCTACTTGTAAGGGAACAGATCCATATTCCAAAGGGAGGGGACCTGGTAAGACGTCTTCCAGCCAACGCGTTCGTCCCAGAGTGCCCCACCCATCTTCTGAACCTGTCTGGCTGCATTTCTGTATACTGTACCCGAGTGGGACTTTCCTGAACAGGCTGCCGTGCTCACGTTCAGGCAAATTCACAGAGCATTATAGGATTTACCGTGCATTGTGTGTCGATAGAGTGTTCGATCCATGCAATTTCTGAGACCGTTGACCAGGTTGGCAATTTTCCTCAAGGAAGTCTTTCCCGGAGTGGGTTACTAGTGTCCTGACTGTCCGAGGTTTCTTTTTTTCCGAACATGCCCAAGGCCTTACCCGTACAGGGCTCAGGTGTATGGCATGACGGTTGTTCTTTCTGTCCCCTCCTTTATTCCAATCTGGTGAAGGGTATATTTACGGATCGTCCCGGTTCGTAGCCTTGCTTTCCGAGTGGGATTAGCCACGTTCTTGCAATTCTTGGTGTCGAACAGTTAAACCCAACCAAAAGCTTAGTTCTTCTGGAACTTCCTAGTGGCTGTGGCTTGTGACCATAGTTGGGCTCGGATATACATGCCCTTGTCTACGGACGAGGCCCAAAACCGCTTGTGAGCACAATAGGTCTCTTATTCTTCACATTCAGGCTTTTTGGCCAAGAATCGGACTCTTTCTTTACCCCGACCGTGTTTCTGCCACGTCTCACCATATTGCAGACCGGGATTGGCAACAGCATGCAGCAAGGACACATTGAGCCAGCTGGATTTCCTCAGTCACTGAAAAAAAAAGACACACAAAAACACCATGATTGGTTTGACTGGCTTCTTGGTTATAGGGCATATGATGATCGAGCTCACGCTTCCTCCTGCGCATTCTATAAAGGGCCTCCATCCAGATCTTTGGACAATTCGGTTGGCTTTGTAACTGTCCACCTTCCAACAATCTATTTATGCATGTGTACGTCAAGCGGAGAAGGGGTGTCGCCGTCGCATCCACTTGACTGATCGACCTATCATCTTTGACCCACGACCATTATGCGACTATGGGTGGGGCTTTTGACAGGGGTCGCGTTGTCGTTGGCTACCATTCTGCCATTCTGCGACCTTCTTCCGGCCCGATTAACCATGCAGTGGTACATCTGTGCAAAAGTAAGATTGTGGAAGGAAGCTAGCACTAGTACAGTGTATTCCTCTCAGGAATGAGGGCGATGCGCGCCGCTTGATGTGAGTATGATATTTGGTGCGTGCCATGTTCTCTGACGATTTCGGGAGGTTGGCTCATTTAGCAGTTGTAATGGGGTTTTTAAAATACCCAAATGAAATATTTATGCAAAAGGTCTATCACTATTACCACACTATTAAATCACACAGAACTCGTCAGTTCGATGATCTGTCCAAGAACAATATTCACTGATTTGGACAATAATATTTTAAGCTGTTTTCAAGTATATTATATTAAGGTCAATATTGTTGTTTAATATTTGTCCAGACCGGGGGGTGGGGGGGGTGACGAATTGGCTAATTTACTTTGAAACAACTTTAAAAATTCGGATTACAAGTGCTTTCTATGCTGAAAACAATGAGGCTCAGTTTTGGTCAAGCCTACAACCATGTTTATTGTTTTTATTGACCCCCAACACATGTGTATAGACACCACCTTTTTTGCTTCTAGGCCATTTAGCTGAGCTGTTATGACCCATCACATGCCTTATAAAGGTCATTAACCTTTGACCTTGAATATCTGACCACCGCAGCTGCCAGAAGGTCGAACAATATTTTCATAATATTCATATCATAGTGCCTACAAGAATAAGCACTAAAAAGTCTTTTTATTAGAATTGTTCAAGGTCCATATAACATGTGTCATATTCCGCCTCTACTACCTTTTGTATTCCTATTTTCCTTTTTCCAGCTCATTGCGCGTAACAAGTATTTTCTCTTCCTCTAGTCCAAGACTGGACCTTGATTTTGGGGGGGTCAATAATAGTAAATTAGTATCATCGGATCCACGTCTTTTACAATATAGTTTGGCTGTTTTCATTAAGTTAGTCATTGTTTTTGTTTATTTGATACTTGTACAGACTGACGATTGGCTAATTTATTTTAAAAAAGTGCTTTCTATGCTGAAATAATGAATTACTTCCTTTGTAAGCCTCAGACTGTTTTTATTAGGTTTATTGACGCCCCAAAACATGGGATAGACACCATCTTTTTGCTCCTAGGCCCGTTGGATGAGCAGTTTATAACCCCTTATAAGGCCGATAAGGTTTGTGACATTTGATCTTGAATATCTTACCAACGCAGCTGCCTGAAGGCTGGACAAATTTTTTACAATAGATTATTCTATATCGGCCCTACAAGAATATACTAAAAAGTCCTTTTATTAGAATTTTTCAAGGTTACATAGGATATGTGTCATATTACGCCTCCACTAACTTTTGTATTCCTATTTTCCTTTTTTCTCAGCTCATTGCTCTGTAACAATTTTCTCTTCTCTAGTCCAAGACTGACCGGTGATTTTGGGGTCAATACTCGTAATTAGGTATCATCGGTATCCACAGATTTACAATAGTATTTTGGCTGTTTTTCATTATACTTATTGTAATGTTTTGGTTTATTTGAACTTGTACAGACTGCCGACTTGGCTATTTATGTTGTAAAAGTGCTATCTATGCAGAAAGATAATGAAGACTTCATTGTACGCCTCAAGACTGTTTTTATTATGTTTCTTGACCCCAACAACATGGTTAGACACCATCTTTTTGCTCCTCGACCCAGTTGGATGAGCAGTTATACCCATTTAGGAGTATAAAGTTGTTTGACATTTGACCTTGAATATCTGACCAGCGCAAGCAACTAGAAGGCTGGACAAATTTTTTCATTCATAATTATTCATATATCGGCCTACAAGTAATTACTAAAAGGTCCTTTTTTATAATTTGTTCAAGGTTACATAACATGTGCATATACCCTCTACTAACTTTTGTATTCCTATTTTCTTTTTCCAGCTCATTGCTTCTGTAACAGTTTTTCTCTTCCTCTAGTCCACGACTGGACCTGGATTTTGGGGGTCAAATAAAGCTGTTATTATTATCATCGGTATCCGATCTTTTACAATAGTATTTTGGCTGTTTTCATTATAGCTTATGGTCAATGTGTTGTTTATTTGATCCTTGTACAGACTGACGAATTGTCTAATTTAGGTTTGATAAAAGTGCTTTCTA
>JAMKCH010045019.1:0-11579 GCA_023653785.1 Ophioderma brevispina | reverse complement strand
ACAAAGGGCGGCCAATACCTAGCCACAAGATGCAGATTACATAGGTCATTAGTTTTATGTGGAAAAATATTGGCAAATAACTTTAACCTTAAAATTTAACCTCAAAAGCCCATGACTTTATGTACAAAACTTAAATCCATAGAACCAACCCAAACTTTATCTTCAGTGAAAAAGCTTCTAGATTCCTTTTTCAGGAAGCGCAAAATGGCCAGAGAATCCACTAGTTTTGGAAAACAAGTTGCAATTGCCACCCCTACTATTATACTGACGTACGGAAACTGTACTTGCAGTGACATATGAAAGTATCTGAATAACTGTAGTTGCATCAAAATACTGAAAGTACTGAATAAATGTATTCCAATGAAAACCAAAAGTACTGAAAGACAGAAAACTAGTTGTTTAAAAAATGCATACACTTTAAACAAACCCGTAGCCTCCCAATTAATTATTTAAAAAATAACATCATGGTTCTCGCACTTAGTGTGCCTGCCGTCGCGGTTTGTGAATGATAGGCCTCATAAACCTTAATAGGGGACCTTGGCACCTCATAAACAAATGAGGTTAATTTTTCTTTTTTTAAAGTGTTTTTTCCTGTTTAAAATGGACTTCAACTTTTCCAATTTACGTCGTACCACTTGACCTCACATGACTTGGACCTGGTATGTGACCGGGACCTCAACAAACGAGGGATCCCATGTTGCACCTATGACTCAAGGCTGGTTGAAATCCTCAAGATATGCGGAATTACAGACTAAATTAATGCTAAACCTTTTTCACAACAGACAACATCAACAGATTACAACATTCAACAGACAGCAACAATGGACAAAGTGATCACTAAGGTCTGCCTACTAGGAAGGTGACACAAAAATGACAATAATTTGCACATGCATAAACATTTAACATACATTCAAATATAAAACTTTGGATATATATACAGGAAGAGAGGAAGCAGCCAGAATCATAAAGGAATAAACACAGGGATGACCTCTCAGTGGCGAGGTATTCCCTGTGCTTACCCAATTCTGAAAAATACAAAATTAATCAAACCCATCAACATTTTTCTCTTTGTATTTATATTGATGTTTAAATTACGCTTGAGAATTGAAGGAAAGAAGCTGGTGAAAATTGAATATAAATGTGAATCAGTGGCCGTGAAATCAGAGGGGGGCAGGGGGTCACGGCCCCCAAATATTTGATTTCGTCGGTTGAGATGAGCCCGTCGGTTCACTTGACAAATTCAGGTCATGGCACTTGCAGGACCGGATTGTCGTCAAAGTATAGGTTTAAAGGTCAATGGTCGTGCGACAAGCAAATTTACAAAAATGGTGCAAGGAATTAGCCCTCAGAAAGACATTTAAAGCATATAAAAACACATTTTCTGGGGGTTTGCCCCCTCAATCCCCCACCCTACCCGTTTTCTCTCAGTGAGATGCGACACTGCCCCCCCCCCCAATATGAAATCGAGCTACCCAATGCCGTGATAAGAGGGCAATGGTGTGAACTAGTAAGTGTTTGCAGGGAGCAGAGGGGGAACATCTATTTTTAGGGGCGAGGAAAGCATATATTTAAGTTGGTAGACAGTATAGGGCTTATGTTGTTTCACTGTAATAATCCACAGGGGGAGGAAAGAAGGAAAGAGGGAGGGGGGAAGCTTACCCCCTGCCCCCTCTGGTAAATGCCACTGATAGAGGTTACCTAATCTGGTCTGGCCAATGTGAGGAATTATTCATGTAATGTTTTTGCAGATGGATTATAAAATCTTTCTTGATAATCTTCTGTTACACTTACCTAAAAACAGTGGGTAATTCATGAAACTCACATCAGTCTATTTATTGTTATTTAGGGTTCATTCATAGTATCTTGGGTATGAACGCTTGTTTATGGCACCGAGGCATAACAAAGTTTCATACCACTACTATGATGGGACCGGGACCCCGTTCATGTATACCGACTTTTTACTCCTTACTTACCAATTAAATTATTAAATATCAATCAGTCTGAAAATTGCAAGGTTTTTACCCACTTTCAGCGTTCGTCATGGAAGCCATGCACAAACGGTTGTTTCTGTATGGTGCATATGTGTATTGACCAATCGCGCACGCTGATAACATACGAAGGTTACATGAACATTTGTTTTATCTTCTAATGTAATTTGTCCGAGAAATTATAATGGCAGATCCATGACTTACTCCACGTCACTTCTTCTTGCGTATGAGGCAGCAGCTAAATATGTTGTTAAAGGTGGTTGGTTGATGATGATGAAGCCAGCTCACTGTTGATGTTGGTGTTTGAAAAGTCTATGTCCACCGGGATGAAAGGTAGGGCACTCATGAGAATGTTGATCCACGTTGTGATGGAGAACCACATTGGCAGGCTGGTGATGATCGCCCCAGCCCCATCGGTGCATACTGCTGTTGAAGCGACCCCGACTCCTGTGCGATCCGGGTTTTAAGGTGGACCCCATTCCTGGTGTGGGCGATTGACTACCAGGTTGGTAGTTCGGTCATGGTGTAATAGTGAGTTGCTCTGGTCTTGAGGTATCTAACCAGGCAGTAATCCATGTCTGTTAAGTTGTTCAATGGGGAGCTGGAAGTTAGCAGCGTGTCAGACGAAGAAAGGTCGATGAGAGTAGGCTTGTCTGCTGAGTGGTGTGATCTTTGGTAGTGTTATGCAGCAGGTGCTTAATTGTTGTCCAGCAGAGCCTGATTTCACAGTTTGCGAGTGTGGTGTTCTCTCCGAAGCACTGCTGGTTTGCAATGCCTGAAAAGCATGTAGAAATCAGATGTAGTAGGCCGGAGGCAACCAGTAAGGGTTCTCAAGGTATCGTTGAGTAATGTGTCCAGATTCTTTGTGTGAGAGCTGATGCACCATACTGGGTCGGCAATCAGAGGCCTGTTGACCAGAGCCAAAGCGGGTGGGGGGGTGGTGCGTAGAGTCGTTGGGCTGTTACCCCAAGAGGATCCAGCAAGTCGGCACAGGAGGTTATTCCTTGGCGTATACGGACTCAAGGTGCTGCCAGTAAGTAAGCTGCTGGTCAAGCTTCACTACCAAGATGGTTGGGGTAGGCTTGTATGGCAGAGGTGCTCCATTGAGGTGATGAAAGCTGGCGATGAGCCTCTTGGTGTTGATTGTGGAAGGCAGTAGCGGTGGTCTTGCTTTCTCAGCTTCGTCTCCGGTTCTGCGATATGCTGCAAGTAGGGCCATATCGGCAGTAAGTGTACTTTCTACTTCTGTCAAGCTGCTGTCCTCGGGAGAAGGGCAAGATCGTCAGCGTAGCCATATTGTCTAGATGTTGTTTGAGGTAAGAGGTAGATCGTGATATAAAAATTGAACAGCTGGGAGCCAGTAAAGATGCTTGTGGGACTAAGTTCCTCAGACGACGCAGACGGACTGCTCTGCCAATCACTGGTCTTGAGACTAAAGCTACAGTTTGCAAAAATGGTACATATGAATTGTACAACGTGACAAGCCAGGATTGTCCTGAGAAGCTTTAGTGTCAGGCCACGGTGCCACATGTGTCGGATGCTGTGCAGAGTAAGGTCCACCAAGATGACGCTGCCTTACGACGCTTTTCAAAGACGTTCCTCAATACATATTTGTGAGTTCTACCAATATGTGGAAAGTGCTCCGGCCCCAGCGAAAATCCTGCTTGTTGGTGTGATCCTTTTTTGGACAGAGGGAGTGTGATCCTTATCGATGTTATTGAAAGGAACATTTGCGAGGAGTGCTCAGCAATTGAGTTGGGAGTCACTGGACATTTCGATGGTTGGGAAATTCTGCAGGTGAGGCGGTTTATAGTCATCCAGGCCTACCTGCTGGAGTGAGTGAAGTTGATTCCTTGGACGTCTCTTCCCAGCGCTCACGGCCGTTGCCCTGTCCAGGCAGTTTGTCAGATCTGAAGCCTTGGATGGATGCTTCTTCCCAGGGTTCAGGAATTACAGGAAATCCTTGTAAAGCGATCACATTCCTTATCCCAGGATGGGATATAACTGCGACGACAGCCACGTGCACGTGGGATGGTCTTCTATATTAATAAAGAGTTTACACAGTGCCTTGTAAGAATTGTAAGAATGGCCAGGGTTGGAGGAGGTGGTTGTAGGGAGGTTGGGCACTTTTAAATCCACCAGGTCTTAAAATGGTCCCAGTCTCCCTTGCGGAAGTTCCACCTTTTCATGGTTTTTTGGTACGGCCTTAGCAAGGCTCTCCTGAGTGATCAATGATGGTGTGTGTTGGGACTTAGGAAACCGGTCAAGAACAGTTCAGTGAAACGGAGATGGTTTCAATGTTTACAAAAGCAAGGTCGGGCTTTGTAGACTAGAAGTATTCACTTCCAGAGTAGAAACTGTCTTGTTTGATTGGGGTCGTGCAAAAGTTTGAACGTGGATTTTGAAGCCCAGGTCCGATAGGGTAGCTCCATCAGGGTGGTATTCCTGTAACCCCAAGGTTTTCCATGTAACCCCGGTACAAGCGGACAAGATAGCTCAATCAGGTAGCGCTCGGGGACTCCAGTGTATGCTCATTAATGCGTATAGGCGTGCGTACGAGCCCTGTGAGATTCAGATGTCTTGTTAATTTACCTGGGAAGAAATTAAACCGCTTGTTGTCGCGATTTACCATGCGATATTTGGGAAGCTGGTCCGGCTGCGCATGGTTATCTCGATATGTATGTTTGCTGATCAGGGAAGCGCTGATCCGATCTGCTGCATCCCTTGAATGATTGCTAATGGTTATTATGTGGTATGGTTGGGCCACAGTGATCAGCGACCATTGTGAAAGCGCTTAGAGGCCAATAGCATTAAGGCGCATTAAATCTCTGCTATGTTTTATATATTAATGACTGTTAAAGTCACCAGCGTAAATGCAGGGCAAGCCAAAAGATCGTATGCGACGGGGCACAGAATTTGATGATGCATTTTCTTTTTCACCTTTTTACCAGTTGCATACATGTGTAAATGGTTGATGTTGCTTTTAAGTAACAAGCAAACTCACAGAATACAATCAGGCACACATTGAAGAAATCAAGGTTCAAACTGTTGCCATGGTAACATATATTTAATGGCGCGACGGGACGGATCGACAGATTTAATGGTATTTGAAATTTGAACATTTGCCTTAAGTTTTATTACCCCTCGGCGGACTACAGAAGAGATTCACGCATCACTCCTATCCTTAACATGACTTGGGCTGGGAGATTACGGGACCGAAGGACCTCTACTAAAAACTACGGTGGAAAAATTATACAAGGAAACCACATGGGTTAGTGCCATCAAACACCTAGGGCTTTTCTACAATCTTCAAAATTCACAAACATGAGGTGAACTAGGCAACGTGGGATCAATAAGACAATATCATTGATAACAAAAGATGGACTGTTACAGACACTCTGGAATCAAATCTGAGGCGCGTTGCCCTGCGCCGATCGCCAGTGAGGTATTTGCACCTAGCGTAGCACGCAGCAAAAGTGCAACTGACCTCTGTCGCCCGCACCGTTATTTACGTTACTAGGAGGCCTTGTTACTTAGGTCAAGTGCAGATGTGCATATGCGGTAAACGACTGCATTTGCGACGCGTCGCAGATTTGATGCCGACAAATAGTTATGGTTTTGGTGATATATTGGGCATAATCTCCCAGAGTGAAGTTTCCAGCTCTCCATATGGGATGTAACATGCAGCGACTGACAGACGTGTTATACTTTGTAGGGCCTTATTGATGACTTCACTTATATTGACATTTTGGATACTGGTTTTGAAACATTCTAAAAGGGGGGCGTCCTTAACATCTACGGCAAACAGTTTACACATCAAGCAAAAAAGTTCTCGGGAAGAGCGAAAAATTATAAAACAAATCCTTATCAAGCAGACAATTTTATTAAACGACTACGTGGCCCTTCCTGGTCAAGACCCCTCTCGAAGTAAATAAGTAGGAATCAAGTCAGTCTCTGGATTGCCCCTCAGGTGTTTTAGTGGGCTTTCCCATTCTAGTTTTGAGAGCATTTCAGTGACATTGGCCTTTCTCGCGTTATTTTTCAAGACAAATCTGCAGAGCGACGGCTGGACTCATCCAGCTGAGAAATAAAATTTTGGTGGTAAGGGTCCCATATTGAAGCGCAGTATTCAAGCCGTGGTCTAACTAAGGTTTTCCTATGCCACAGACTTTAACTTCGGGGTACTACAACTATACAGGTTCTGCCGAAGCAGTCCAAGAATTGATTGGCTCTGGAGGTAACATTATTGATATGACTTGCCCAACTGATGTTTGTCATTTAATCAACACGAAATGGGTGATGTGTACAGATCTGGCCAAATGTATCACCCATTGCTTAGTGGTGTCAGTGCGTTTTGTTTTGTTGGTGACGTGGATGGCGTAACACTTGGAATTTATGTAAATTGCCCATCTGCAAAATTGTCCCAAGCGCAAGATGGTCAAGTCTCTGTGAAGTTCTTGGCTGTCTTGGCTAGTTCTTATTTGCCTATACATAATGTAGCAGTCGTCATGCTAGAAGACGAAACTCGGATGTTAGCTCGTCTGAGGATATCGTTAAGATAAGCAGAAAAGGAGCGGACCTAAAACCGTGCCTTGCGGGACACACGATGTAACTACAGACGATGAAATCAGCCCATCGAGCGTAACTTGTTGGGTCCTTGTGGTAAGAAATTCTTATCCAGGCCGGAATGAGTTTTGAATACCAGCATGTTGAAGCTTGGTAAGGAGTCTTTCATGTGGGACAGGATCGAATGCTTTGCTGAAGTCCATAATTATCACATCAGCTTGACCCTGTCATTGAGGGGTTCCAGCAACGATCGTTGATTGTTAACGCTAATTGGGTCTCACACGAACGTCCTCTGCGAAAGACATGCTGCTTATCGTTGAGATAACTTGGTTCATCCAGGTGGACACATGATTTGAGATATGCCACAATATGTTCTAACAACTTGCATTATATGGAAGTGAGCGAAAACAGGGCGATAATTGAACAGGTGCTGGCGATTTTCCTTTTCTTAAAAGAGGGAGTTACATCGAGCTCAACAAACCGTGCGGGGAGAGTTCGCCAGATGTTAAATTGATTTATGGTAAATGACCGTTAAAATTGGTGCAATGCTACTAGCACATTCCTTAAGAATTTTGGGTGCAAGTCCGTCCGGCCCAGGTTGCTTTCTGATAGTTAATTCTTTCAGAAGCTCTCCACAACCGGTGTGATGATGTCTGATAGGAGCATGGTTGCGTACTCAGATGGAAGAGTAACAAGAGAGGAATATTATGCACGTGTCAATTTCAATCCGGCCTGGGGGTCCCGGACTAGGCGGGACTTAGCCGGGAATGTACATTTTGCTGCGTGATACCCACGCCTTTGTCCACGCTAAAGTAGCAACGAAATCCCGGTAGAAGGGATCGGGAAATTTTTGTACATACAAAAGCTATTGATAAAGGCACCTACTAGCAGGGATTCGGTGTGTGGACAAGCCCCGTATATTCTCGGCCCCCCAAATGGCGGGCGGGGACTATTTTTAAACACTCTGTACAATCCCGGCATGGTCAAGGGCTATGCGACAACAGGTCTAGCTATATAAAAATCATTACTACATTTGGATCACCGAGTGTCGAAACCTAGCCGAAAATTTCACCACATCTGAAGTGTGTTTGAGAACAAACCTCATTTTTGGTTTTTGTTAAAAAATCCACATTATCCACTAAACATAGCAGAGTAAGAGCTAAAACCCTGCATCATATGCTCAACGGAACTTCAGCAAACACAAGATCATCATGGTGATTTCGTTTTCTTTGATAGTGACTTGCTAAAATAAACTTGAATATATGCCATGCCGTACTCTTCAGTGTATCAATATAATTGCGGACCCCTGCCCAGGGAGGGGCACTCAAGCATCTTTGTTGGAATGAATGATGGATTTGCAAGATGCCGCAGATAACAAAGTGAAAATAAAGGGCATAACACACAGATATTTTGTAGTCTGCAAGTCCCCATTTTGGCTCCATTGAAATCGTATTGAATACTTCCCCCGTTTTTTGGAAGGGCACGCTTTTGCATCTTTCGGACAAAATTCTGAACACAATCAATCACTTATAGCATAACCAACAAAGTCTCATGCTTATTCCTAAATTTGAGTTGAAATTGTCCATGTCAGTGTCGTGAGAATAAAGAAGTTTTTGTGCTTGCAGTTCCCTAGGTGACTTGGGCACGCACAATTGCGAGCTATATCCCTTATGCGTGAGACTCACGCCCATGGTGATATACTAACAGATTTGACTGGCGATACTGCTCACTGATCGCCTGGTTTTATATGGTGACACATGCGTTTAGGTCCCGGCGGAGCCGGGACAATTTTTTTGTACTCCCGTTTTTAAGTCCAAGCTATCATCAATGATTGTCCCGACAGGGCGGGGACAACTAACGTACATTCCCGCCAAATCCCCGGCTAACATCACGGCTTGCGGGGCAATACGTTTTTGTACATGCCCGGCTATGTCACGGCATATACCCCGCTATGTCCCGGGACCCCCAGGCCCGGGATTGAAATTGACAAGTGCATTAACGTACAGTCTTCGTTTGTAAAAACTGATTGTAAATTGCTCATTAAGCGCGTTTGCTTTTTCAACGGCGGATGTAGCAATTCCTTTGACGGTAGTTAACGCATCAACACCTTTAAATTCTGACGAGCATTTTGATGAAACGCCAGAATGGCTTAATATCACCATATTCAGACTTTTTGACCAACATCAGATATGTAAGTTGGATCTAGATTTGCTAATTACGGTCCACTGTTCCGCGGTACTGCTTGAAATTTATCCCAGTCCATGGGTCCAATTCTGACCTTTTCAGCTTGTTTATACATGCGCTGTTTACGGCGGATCATTTTGACGTGGGTTCTTTCACCCGGCATTTGCGTCTGTTTTTTGACAGCCTACTTGGGATGTGCTAGTTTCGTAACAGTTTATCAGTTCAGCTCGGACATCAAGACCTTCAGACTATAATACCATAAATATTAGTCCGAGGTGCTCGACTAGACACCCATAGTGGGTGGTGTTGTACTAGGTAGAGAATGAGTATAATAGCTATTGCGGTCCCATCACGAATTTTAAAAAACTGACCTTTACTCACCATTGACTTACAAATCCCATACCAATGTCATTGATTCTTATTTCTACGGATGTGCAGTTCTTCAGTGTACTTACGAGGATGTTTGGCATCAATAACTGGTGCAAAATGAAAGAAAATTGAAGGCACTAAGTATACTAAAATTTGCCGTTTTAAAATTCCCACAAAAACCTTGCAGAAACATGTTTACATAATACGTCAGAATTGCTTTTTTTGGTCCTATAATTATTTATTCATGATAATAACACCCAAGGAGTCGGAATATACCATTGGAGGTTCGGTAAGTGAAGTTTTAAAACTTTTTTTCCGAGGTACTCTAGTTCGTGCCCTCGGCTCGCCCGGGCTACGACGTGTGCGATCTCCATAAATTCAGACCGAGAACTGACCGGCAAAGCCCACTTTACCCTTTAACTTTTGCTGCACACGACCAGACCCACTTATGCGAAACCAGCTCTGGTGTTTTACGTGACAGGATACAGAACTGTCTTGGTAAGTTGGTTGGATTTGGAGTACAGTACTACAATCACATGATCATATCAGTACAATATTATAAATCATAAGTAGATGAGTAAAACAAACGGCCTTGAAAAGTAAGGCAGACAGCTTACAACGAACTGTTAGTATGAGATGATTTGCGAATTTTAACTGGATATCTTGTACGCTCAATACATGCATAAAACACGGCCCTATCTTTCTTATGGGGCCTAAAATCTTGATTTGAAAACATGACCCGCCTGCAGCAGCCGATCCTTCAGAATCAGCCATTGTGATAAAATCGCTTTGTTTCTACCTGGTTCAAGGGACGCCTCCAGCGTTTGTAAATTATTAATTGTCATTTTCATCAAAATTACGGAGCAGAAAAAGAAGGTATTAGCAACACAGGTAAATTAAATCATTTGATGCTAATTTAATGATATAAAACTTCACTTATATCCAATCTTTAGCTTAAAACAGCATTTTTCTACCTATCTTTCCAAGAAAAATTAAAGGGAACGTGGAATTGGAGGAAAGTCAAAAAGTTATTCTCTGATTCGGTTCGGGACAGTTCGCGCCCAGTTCCAAGTCGGCCCAGTCCGATTCGCCCAATTTCCCATTCGGCCCAGGCGCTTTCCCGATTCGGCCCACCCATTTCGGCCCATCCCAATTTCGGCCTAGCCAATCGGCCCACTACCAATTCGGCCAGCCAATTCAGCCCAGTACATATGCATCCACATGATTTTGCCAACAGGTAATAAAGCAATAGACTTTCTATTTTGGGAGCTTGTAAAGGCTATAGCAGGGATCCTAAATATAAATTAGGATAGGGCACTCGATCAACGAAGTGGATGCATATGCGCATGATCTGCCATGAAATCCGGTATTATGGATCGCCGTTGTACCGTGGCAGCTTGTGTTCAGCTAAGCATTCCCGATGACGTCATACTGCTAATAATCAGCGTTACTTATCGTACATGGGGCGCTATTTACTATGGACATAAATTAATCATGAAAAGAAAAGCTAAAAATTTTATTTTAACATGGGAAAGTGAATTTTTCTAAATTTTTAAGCGGCACTGGCCAACATTTTAACCAAAATATGAATTTCTTCAATTTGCTCTCAAAAAGATAGTCTAGGCCAATTGGAAGAACAGAGGGAATTTTTTTAATATTTTGCACATAAAATAACTACCCCAAAACAGAGTGTTGATATGACGGGATAAAAAGACCTTCCAGGTAATTTGTAGGCCAACTTTTAAGTTTTCCCATAACTTAATCAACAAAGGTATATATGACATGAATATTTTTGACTCGTACTCACTGATATTAAAACCACAAAGGTTCTAGACCGATCCCAGCAGACGGCGTGAGTGTGATTGTGGTTAAACGCCATTTTCGCTGCCAGCTTGATGAATTAGCGTCGAACGGCGACGCTATTAAATATAAAATCGTTATTTTTACCCATAAGGAGGAGCTGATTGGTGCTCTTAATAATTTCGGATGAGGGCTTTGGTATATAAAAGCCTTACAGCCATGCAAAAATGATCGATTTTGAAAAATCTTGAGGGGCGCACCTATTGTTTTAAATGTGCCAGTGTCTCTAAAGAAGGCCATCCAAAATTTAGGGTTGGATTATTTGTGTTATTTATAATTACGATATAGGCCTAAATTATGCATTTACACTCTTCCGTAAGGTTGTATGAGATAATTTTTTCAAACCGGTTGTGATGATGAATTTAAACATTTTGGCTTTTCCTTTCAAGATTCATCTAACAGCATTACTATGCCTGCGAATCGTCTATGGGGCATTTGTACACCATGTCACCCAGCCTGGCTATAGGGCCTATATCCCGGGGTGGGGATTTTTTATATAAATAGCGACCACAAGGTACTGAACTGCCGGATAAACACAGTTGGAGAGCAAGAAAACTAAAATGGGGTGTTTGAGAGATCTCAAATCGAACAATAATGTCGTTTGAGAGTCAA
>JAMKCH010045018.1:0-12292 GCA_023653785.1 Ophioderma brevispina | reverse complement strand
ATTTTTTAGATTTATTATTTCTACCTCACCCTCTTCCCCCGAGTAATAAATGTGCTTGAACTTATATTTAACATAATAAATCTGACTTTCTGACAGAGTCAAAACCATTTCCCTGGGATAAACTGATGTAAAGGAGCTCTTGAGGTGCAGAGCTACGCTTCTTGGGATGAGTAGCTGCAGGCTCTCATCAAGAACTGTTTTTCCAACAACTGAAGATGAATCTTCTCTTTCGATTGTCTTTGATCCACAGGACCATGGTAGGAAGTATTCCTTTAATCTGTCAGAAGCTCATCATGTATGTAGTTTGAAGTTCGGTATGAAAAAAGTACTTGGGTTTGGCAGGTGTAGACATTCCATCACCGGAAATCTAATATGGGGAATAAATACTTAAGATCCATTTACATAACATACTAATTGGGACTTTCTCATACCTACACATTTGGATTATAAAGAAATGGTAATGTTTATTAAAGGCAACCAGATTTCACGATGGGGGCGCAATCTCAACTTGCAAAACAAATATGTTTTGCATTACATAATACTTGTCAATATATATCACTTGTGTGAAATAGCTAACGCTCAAATCGAAATCATTCATTTAAAAAAAACCACCCCTCTGTCAAGGAGTAACTATTTGCGGAATTCTATATTTCGACCAAATGGGGTCACAGGTCATTAGGTCAAAAGGCACATGGGTCACAAGGAAGTCATTCTGTGCATACCCAATATAGTGGAGGAGCTAGGACCCAAGAAAAGTTTATAGTTATCATGTGTTTCAAGCCTATTATCTCTTCAGAGTGCATATTAACAGGTGTGCAAGGACTTATGAACAAGCTTGGAAGCATTGATGTAGCGGTCCAACAAACTACAAGGTGTCCAAACCTTTTCTTAGTGAGAGGTAACAAATTCCTTAAGGACCCTATGATATCATGCTCCTCCTCTAATACAGACGTCTTTACCAGTGGTTCCGTTCAATTATTTGTCATAGCATTTTATGTGCAGAGAAGTGTTTTCTGAAAGTTTGAACATGGGTAAAGGTTATTTAGGGTAATTAGAGGTCAAAACGTGTACGTCCACAAGGAGTTTGTACCAGTTGTTCTTGTGAGCAGTTTGGTGGTCACTGTAACTTATTGCAGAAATTCTTCTATTTTTACAAATGGGCGAAGGTCAGATAGGGTCATTTATGTGCATACCCAAGTAATGACCAGTGGTTCCTTTAACTTTCGTTTGGCAACAAACCATTCATGTAGAAGTTTTATTATTATAGATTGACAAATAGGGTCAAAGGTCAGTAGGGTCATGAGAGAGTCACCCATGTAATGTCCATAGGAGGCTTGGTCAGTGGTTCTTCGTAAATAGGGCATGAGGTAATTCGGCAAATGTACACTAAACATTCAACATTTACCAATTCCAGGTAATCCACTGCAATGCTCTGCAATGCAGCAACTTGACAAAATGGGCCAAAGCCAAAGTCAAGTAGGGGTAATAGAGGGTCAAACGGGTACAGGTTCACAAGAAGGTCGGTCATTGGCGCATTCCTGTAAGAGTCCTGGACCAATGGTTCCTTTAATTTAGTTTGCCATAGCATTTTATTTGCAGAAGTGTTTTATAGTTTAACAAGGGGTTCAAAGTCAAATATGGTCATTCGAGGGCACTCTGTGTAACTCCATATGAGGACTTGGGTCAGCGGGTCTTGACTAGGTGTGAAGGGTACTCGGCAATGCATTACTAAACAGTCAACTATCATTCACACTCCAGTACCCACTACTATCATCATGCACTGCAATTCAAAGGTTGATTAATTAATAATCGTATCGAGTCTCTTTTGCAGAATGCACTTGACGCTTGGTTGCACAGGTAAGATAGCAGAGGGGGACAGACATATGGTATAGAGAAATTTGTTGGGCCTTAGTCAGGTTTACAAAGTTCAGGCCATTTGAGGGAATTAAAAATAGAGAATTATTGTCAATTCCGACTCTTGTTTAACGATGTTTCAGCATATTCTTAGTCAAGTTAAGGGAATTTCTAGCAAGTTTTAAGGAATGTTCAAAGCTCTGATTTGTTACACCCCTTGCTCTGACAAATTACATCAATTACAAAAAAGGTTATATGTCCAGGTCCTGAAGTGCAGAAAACCTCTGCTTTTCAACTAAGCGGAATATTAAATGTTTGTTTGAATGTTAGGCCACTCATTTCGGGGAGCACTATCACCCGAAGGAATACTAAAACTTATCAAAAATATTACAAAGAGCGTCATGTGTCTTATGGTGGGGTACCTTTGCGTTACAAGCCGCCAATTTTTTGATTTACCCTCTTTTCACTTATTTGCAATATGGTAGTTTAAAAACTATACATCTGACACCCATAAAACTATATATTTTGGAGCTTATGGTTTCAAGGAATCCATCTATCTCGTTCCATGATGGTATACAGGGTGGTCCAACAAAATATTAAGAGAATACTATGAAAAACATTTTTTTTTTCATCACCTTTATACTTTATTGTATTTTCTCCTTTGTAAAGAATCTTAAAACTAAGTTACTATTATTACAGATTACACATAGCTTCGATAAACTATGACTTATAATATTTTTTGATGAGTTCCGAGGGTAATACTAGGGTGCACAAAAAATAAGTATATCAACTTTTTAAAATTTAAGGCCATGTAAATCAATATTGAATATTTTAAGAAAAATGTGAAACAGTTAAGTCTGGTGTGGGCCATATAAATTTTAACCAGAGTCATTTAAAACGGTATAGGGTGTAGTGTGTGCAAAATACTACATGTCAAAGGTGCCATCAATGCAGAGCACTTTAAATTTCACATTGTGTAGTAGTCAGGTGGAAGTCTTGGCACACAGCCTGAAGGAATAAATGGAGTACAGACTTTTTCTATTGCTATCTTTTTATTCATTAGGAACCTAAGCCAATCATTTTTGGAGGGTGGTTGCAAAATTTGTTACATGCATTTTTGAAAATCCAATAGGGCTGCACCATTCCAAATCACTAAAAAGCCTTAAGTTTTTTCGATAGAGACAAATATCTATCGGTACTCCGGTGTTTAAGCACGAGAAAGTGTTTTGGGTAATGTAATTTTATCATTACATTGCCACAAAAAACCAATATGGCTGCTCAAAGTCAATATGCCTCGGAATCATTAAAATGATCTTAACTCCTCCGTTATATCCTATTTACGCTACTTGAATACCTACTGAACACTTAAAACGTGTTCGCAGATTTCAAATCTGTTACAATTTGATCACACTCTGCACGTGTTACTTTAACACCCGCTAATGCATTTCCAACGCAACAGGACACGTCAAGTGTTCTGCACATTTTGCGTTAGAGGCTTATTCCAGTGTCTATATCATGCCTTTGTATTTTTACACTTATGAGAACATGGTATTTGATCACTAGAACCCTTATTTGGCATTTCTCTTAATGGACATTTTTCAAATTAGAATGCAGCCAATACAGCTTCCTTTAAAAACAGTAAACCTACATTATATGTGTATTATATGTAGGTTACATCACTAATTATTATTATAAAGGTAAATTAAGGTATGGGATAAGTATTGGACCATTTGACATTCTTATCTGGAATTTCTGTTTCTTTAACATGCAAAATGTTAATATGTGGGCCAATGTGGCGCTTTTTACCCTTCTTTAAACCTATAAATTACGATACATTCTGTATTGCATTTACAGTTAAAAAAAACACCCAAAAATGAGTATTAAGTTTTAATAAATATGGCGATTATGTCTTTGAGCATTAATAACTCGTATCTGGTATATTTGTTTTGGACAACATGCTTAAATTTCAAAACCGTGACGGCCATTAATGATTCAATAATGACATTTGTAGGTTTTATACAGATCTTAACAGGCAGTCATATTGAATCCATTTTGGATCAGTAAACTTTGTTTAACACACTTGAAATTCAGATATGAGTTCCTACTGGGTATAGAGCGCAGATTATGCCTCTATTACAAATACACTTATGATGGTTTATGGTCAATTGAATGATTTCATGAATGGGTTTTTATGGGTCCATTTGGATTTGATGGTAATGTTGTGATCAAATCACGTCACTAACCCGTCCAACAAGATTGCCCGTGCTTTAAAAACCTGGATCTATTGCATACATTATGGCCATTTGAATAATTTGAGAGTGATAGCGGCCATATTGGATTTCTATAAAATGCCACGTTCACGTAATTTTGCACACCCTCCAATTATTATGCTTAGGTCATCATTTGACAAAAATCGATCAAATCGAAAAAGTCTGTACTCCAATTCCTCCTGTTGCCCCACAATTCCCCTGACGATTAGTTTGGACTTTCTTGATAAGCCAAATCAATTATAATGTCACCTTAAGTGTTACACTTGTTTTACTTTTAAATAAAAAAAGTTGTTGAATACATACAGGGTGTCTAAATAGAGACTGAATACAGATAATATATGTCAATGAATGTCATTATGGCGACAGTACAATTTAACATACGAACAGGAATAGTGATGATACTCTGTTATAACTACTCACAATGTATCACCAAAGGGGGGTATATTTTCATGACTTTTTCAGCTTCTAGCTGTCGACCTGCTCATCACTACATTTATATCTCATGCTCACACCATAAACTGGGCAATGTAACAATGTTTTGATCAACACTTTGGAGCACTTGTATAGCACCCATAGTGTTTTAAGGTTTTATGATTTTATTAATTAACCCAATTTTATGAATTACCATATTTGTGTAGACCTTTGTAAGTAATGGCTATTTCAAGTTGCTTTTGTTTACAATTTTGGGCACTAATATCATCCTGATTTTGTTTAATTTTCCCCATAATACATGAACATGAGCACTCGTGACATTTAATCATCTAAATCAATAAATTCTGATATTAATTGCAAGGGTAATTACAATTAAATTTTAATTTTGCCTTCAAAATTACCAGCATGCACCAGGAAATGCTAGGATTATGTTTAAAAGCACATTCTGTCTTAAATTAACACACATTACAAGGTGGCGAACAGTAAGTTCCTTTTCCCATTGAGTTTGTACCTACTCCTCCACCGCCACTCCACCAAGATTTACCTTTGTTCATATTTGTTATTTTTGCTATTACAAATGTTAATGCCAAATGCAATACATTTAGAAGTAGAATAAATAATCGTTGAAATGAAGCCCCTAACTTAAACAAGTGAACACTCCATGCTCTCGCAGCAGCTTGTTAAACATAGAAGAGGAGAATAAAATGTAACGCCACCACTATATGGGTGTCCCACATACGAACATGCCAAGAGTTTTTGTCATCTCTCAACATGCTTGATATATAAATGCCACTGGCTGTCGCAAATCTCTAATTTAATTATTATATTTTATTGGATACGAAAATTTATTCTAACCCTTATATCAGAGTGCATACAACTTTCAAGGACCTTCCAAAGGACCACTAATTCCCGAACTGGCTTATAAAATTTAAACTGTTTTCAAGGTCCGTTTATAATGGTCAACGTGGTGGAACATTGTTTAGACTAAATTAAGCTACAAAGTTAATCTCAGCCACGCTTGCTGTATCCTCTTTGCTATTATTGGCTAACGTTCGTCTCCCATTGAGACATAACACCCCAATTACATCTCATAAGGATCCAAAAATGTAGAGTTTGGACCATCTATTTGAGAGTACTACCTACCTTTGATGTAGAGGGTCCAACTAACTACAAAGTTGTTTAACCTTTTCTGTAGTGTGGGGGGGGGGGGAGGGTGTAAACGAACTCCTTAAAGTTAAGGCTCCTATGATATTCTGCTCCTGCTCTACTCACCATGATTCATCTGTCCACACTTTGAAATCCTATTTTGATTCCCAGCACTTTTGGCTTTCAAAGATGACGTAGAATAATTAAGCGACTTCGCTCACATGGGATTATAAATCCTGGCACTAGGTACTGTACATGTCTGCTACTTATCTCAGATTAAAACTAGCTAGACCTTCTAGCTGTATAGCTTCTGGCTCAATCTAACCTCCCAATTTCTCCTTTATGATTTCACAAAGTTCCCATTCTTAAAATAGATATACCTACCAAGCATCATACATCAACAAACCTTGCACTAGGTGACCAATTGGATTTCACATAAATTACACCATCAGCATTGCAGCACTTCACATTTATGACCTCATGGGGAACCCCCAAATCATGCATAATGTTTTAATCTAAATGCACAAACAAGTTGACTCAGTTTCTAAATTTACATCTTAGAAAAATTTCCCTTCCCTCCCCTAGTTGGCAACACAAGCAATAGGGGATTCCACTTTTTGGTAATTATCTAGTAAATAACACTTAGTCTGATCTCAATATAGCACAAGGGGCTTTCCATAATAAACAAAGTGATTTTTCCATGAGAAACCTTTTTTTCCCCCCCTTTCAAAAAATAAATTTTCATCATGGACAATGACTACATTTACCTTTAACACTACCTTGACATGAAATACATGACTATCTTCCATCATCCCCATCCAAAGCTTTTCAGTGGGTTTGACTATGCCCATGGGGACACTTTAACCTGCTATGGTTTGACATTCCAACTTAACATTTTTAAAACTTAAGTCCATGGCCAGATTGCTAATGAGCCTCGTCCCCAGAAGCCCCAGATTTTACCGGGAGTGTTTAACATTTGGTATCAGAATCAAGCTACTATTTTCTCATTTTACCCTGTTAAATCTTAGACCAAAGGATTTTTGGTTTGGAAGTTATGACGAAAATGTGCCCCCTTTTGGTTGACCAATATTAATTGTACCAGTCCTCTATGGGGATCACGGGAGGATTGTGATGGGGAACCATACAACCACTTGGATGACCACACATGACATTGAAATGACCTTCCAAATTTCCAACACGGAATGTTGACCACATCCACCAATTTCATGACCATACAACCCTTTGCTTGATTGGACCTTGGATGACCCCAGATGACCTGGAAATGACCTTGACAAAAAATCCAAAAATTAAACAAATATTGACTACACCCTCAGCTTTCATGGCCATGACCCTGCATACCTTGAAATGACGCTTAGAAATGTTTGGCAACTTAATGTTGACCAACACCACCAAGTTTTCATCATCTGGAGAGGAAACTGTACCACATCTTTAGAGATTTGACCTTGAAATGACCCCACATGACCTTGAAATGACCTCAACTTTCGGCACTAATGTTGACCACACCCCCCAGTTTCATCTCCTACCACAATTGACAAATTTTCTGGCAATTTTCCATTTTTTTTATATATTTTTGATCTTTGACCCATGCCAAATGCCCCCCTCACGAACTCATCCCTGACCTACTGGGAACATCTAGGATAGCATTTTTATGACATTAAAAGCCTAGCAGTTTAAAAAAGCAAACACCATTTAATTTGAATTTTTAAAAAAAAAAAAAAAAAACTCAACTTTTTGAATGTTTAAATCACCATTTTCAAACGGATACACATGTTTCTGTAAATTGTCCCTCAAGAGCTCAAATTTAACCATAAACTACATTTTAAAGAAAACCAAAGCTATTGTGAGGTTTTTTGAATTGGGATAGTGGATGACAGTTGGAGGTGGAATAAGAGGGGAGAAAGCTGCACTGCATGATAACTAATACAAAAACATGGTTACTGCCACCACATAAGCAAACTGACCAAAAAATTGGGTTCTTCTCACAAATAAAATTTTTGACATGTATGCAGCCATTTTGGATTTTTTGATGGGCAGCCTGGTTTTTCAATGGTGATGAAAGTCATCAACTGAGCCTGTGTTCGAAGCCTAACCTCTACCACAACCTGGCAAATTTTTCTGACAGAAAATCTGTTTATGGGGGTGTCAACATCCCCCAATGACGCCCTGTGCTTCTGCTAACTCCACTTTGGTAGACCCACAGATTACACTAGGCTTTTATTTGGTTTTGATTGAAACTGTCCACACTTGTCTGATTTTGCACATTACATATCCCTGTATTGGCACAGGTTGATCAAGAAAGCTATATACCTTGAAATGGGTAAGTTAATATATATTTATTTGTTTGCGCTGTTGCAATGTTTTGGTGGTCTAGCTGCATTTCCTTATTTTTACATATTAATAAGTCTTGATCAAATAAATTACATAACAGCAAAAAGATATTGATACATAATAAGTATTCATTACCTGTGCATCACATCCATAAGATTCCTTGGGCATTGCTGTTTTCTGTTTGGACAGTTGCCACTTCAAAATCCTGGTGAGATTTCAGCTGAAAGACACCAAAATTACTTACTAAATGAGCCTGATCAAAGTAAAAAAGGGCATAAATGTGTTACTTAACATCAAGGAAAAAAATGTTTTCAGATTTTATACTTTAATGATGTTCAGCATTATCTAAAATTGCATGGAATGTGGTTTGACAAAGTTCAAGGTGTGGAAACCTATGGAACTACAACTTTGGTAATGAAGGTGATGAAAACAAGTAAATACATATGGAAATTTTTCAAACATTAATGTCTTAGTTCATGCTTTTCAACTCTAGATCTATATCATGTGCTTTCTTCTGTCCAATGGAATAACCATGATACAGGATAGGTGTGAAGTTTGTAATATGGCCAAGTTTTTTTTATTTGTTAGCAGACAAATGAACCTTCACGTGTGTGAATGAAAGTTTTGACAATATACCTTGAATGGGAATAGCCCTTATTTTGATTACAAAAAAGTTATCATCCTGATTAAAATGGGTGTGGCTTGATCCAAAAAACCTTTCTGTAAATTTTTGCCGCCATCATTTCATCTGTTTTAATGTGAGCTAAAGTTCCATATTGGTCAACAAAATTTTTTTCTGACACAAATTCGGGACCACTTCTGGTAAAATCTGTGGTTCTAGGGACGAGCTCTAACGAGGGCGATGAACTTCGCATTTTTCATACAATTTGCATTAATTTGTATCACCATTGTCACTGGATACCTTCACCAAAATAAATCTGATTATAAATTTTATTCACCATTTTAATTAATCATGTTTTTAATGGTGTTTAGGTGCCTATAGACAGAAGGACAAAGATTTTTTTTTGTAAGTTTCTTACAATTTAAAAAAAATCTATTTTTAATCTTAAAATCAAGTTTTTTTGGCTAAAAAAGGCAGAAAATGTGTCAGAGTGGCAAAAATACCTTTCCTGCACTCTAATTTGTTTTTCCAAACATTTTTGAAGTATTCATTGTATCCAATTTATCCATCTTCCAATGCAAGACTATATAGCAATGTCTGTCCTAATGTTCAAAAATCTGTCTCTTCATGAAATGTTTCCCTTTCAAATTCCACAGTGTCAAAATTTGCAATATTTGTTTTAATATAATGCTAAATTTACAAGTTTTTCAAACAGAAAAGTGGAAGAGAATAAATCCTTGATCAAATGGCGATTCGTAAATTGCACACACACTCATAAAATAAGAATATCTTGTTCAGGTTTTAAATTTACTATATCAAAGTGATAGATTCTGTAACTCATCCTTACTTGCATCAAACTCTATCATAGACGGTAATGATTATTTTGGTCATAGTACAAAACATGGTAGCATAAGCTAGGCAACCTCTTAATGGTTGGATAAAAAATCAACACTGATGGTGAAGTTCAGGCGCTCATTTACTTATAATGCACACAAATCTCCTCAATTGTCTCTGCGTTTGTAAATGCACAGCCCATTGGTACATGACTGCAATTCAAAAAGCTCACTTTCGCACACATTGACTATACACAATGGTTACAGATATCAGGTATGGTGGGCCCTCTATTCCGCCACCTCCCCCATACATTACCAATATTGTTAAAGTTGGCACTGGCAACATTTTCAGAAATATGAAATTTCTTTAATTTGCTCTTAAGGATGAGTTCTAGACCATTTTGTAAGAACAGGGGGGAAAAAATACAATTTTACACAAAAAAATAACATGCTCAAAAATAATATGGACATTAATAAGAGGTTAAATACATCCAATAATTTTGTAGGCGTACTTTTAATTTTCCATTACTTTAATCAAGAAATGCCTATGTACATGAATATCTAGACTCGTACTCATGATATAAAACCACAAAGGTCACA
This sequence comes from Ophioderma brevispina, assembly GCA_023653785.1. Classification (NCBI taxonomy): domain Eukaryota; kingdom Metazoa; phylum Echinodermata; class Ophiuroidea; order Amphilepidida; family Ophiodermatidae; genus Ophioderma; species Ophioderma brevispina. The sequence continues at coordinate 2,186 of JAMKCH010045018.1, read as the reverse complement.
GACCAGTCCAAACATTGTGTCATGCCTTGGGAAACATGCATACGGCTTGAGTTTTCTTGTGTTAAACGCCACTTCCGTCGTCTGCTGAATTAATGTCGCCGGCGACATTAATTATAAATCGTTCTGTTTAACCACAAGGATGCTGATTTGGTCTTAATTATTTCAGGTGAGGGCTAATGTATAGTAAAGTTTTACAAACCATGCAAAAATATTGATTTTGAAAAAAATCTTGAGGGCGCACTATTTTTTAAATGTGCCAGTGTCTCTTTAAAGGCCAACTCAGAGATTTCCATGGAGCTAAAATGTAAAAATAATTCGGGGATGACGCTGCCAAAAGGTAAGTATTTTAAAGAGGGACCCCGTTGAGAAAAAAAATACAACGTTCATAGTAGAGATGGGTGTATTGTACCAAACCAGAAAGACTTAGCATCAGAGGATATCAGGCTGTGAAGAAATAAACAGTTATGGTTGGTAATCGTAGGCATTGTCACTGCGATATGGGTCATTTCATCGGATGGGACACAAAGTGTGACATGATAGTGAAAATTTCAAAATGGTAAAACTTAAGGTGGGTTGACAAACAAACTTTTTAGTTAGGGGAAATACCCTACTTTGAAAATTAGGGGGAGTTGTAAATGGTGGATGTACATGACATTTGTCAGGATACAGTTTTTGGTGGTCCATCTCAAAAAGTGCAGATGTAACATTGACACCAAAAAAGTTACTTTGTATTAATTGCGTCATTCTGAAATGTTTTTTTACCATTATTGTTTCATTCTTCTTGAAAAATATTACTGTTTAGTATAATTCCTAAGAAATTTACTTGGTTTTGGTTTCAGCTTTGGAAAAAAATAAGTGACAGCTTTACGTGGTATTTCAGGTCCTACTTTTCACTCTAAGATGACATTTGATGACGAAAAGTTAATGTTTTGTCAAAATTGCACATTAGCATGATGCAACTCACATCATATGTTACTGTCACATAGAGTACCACTATACCAGTATCATTTATATTGCCTTTCTATTAACAACCTGAAGTTTTAAAATAATGTTCCATAAATCACCAATTTGTGGATGGTGTCAATGTTACATCTGCATTGCTCATGGCCCATTATTTGGTTTGACCTATTTTTGATTAGAAATACATTATTCTCTGACTTCAATACCTTAATCACACTATCTAGTAGCAATACGCCTTAATGACCGCACTTGTGTGATGAACATCAGATCTTGTTACAAAATAAGTGTTGTGTGTTTTCGGATGTAACATTGACACCATGTCAGTTGTTACGTCCAATAAATTATTCATTCATAACTTTATCTATAATCTCCACAGATGCTTTGTTTAAGTGTTTTTCATTTGTACAATATAGTCCATAATTTTGGTAAGATATTCAATCTTCGGAGTCCACGATTGTTAATAAATTATGACAAGTTAAACTGAAATGGTGTCAATGTTACATCTGTACAATTATTGACACCGCAAAAGCAACTAACATATTTTTCCTACATAGTGTGTTACCAGGTACAATGTTTATTTTTAGGAAAGGGACTGTCAAAACCTTTTATCATCAAAAACAACGTTTTTAACATTGATTTATTTTACATTTTGGCATAATCTGTGTGAAAAAGTGCGGATGTAACAGTTGACACCATGGTTCAAATAGGAACGTTTTTCGTCATATTTTTAAAAATATGATTGATATCCGACCATTTAAAAACTGACACTTAGGTACTGGGGCGAACCAATTCAAGAAATGCAATCCGACAAAGAAGCTAAGTTTATCAGCAATATTCCGGGTAGTGCGGATGTAACATAAGTTGACACCATATGTTACATCCGCACAACCATTATTTGGCGACCTTTAATTTAAAAATATGAGATGCAAATACATTTTTATCTATTTTGATGCTTGTTTAAATACTTTTGAATTAAATTTTAACTATACAAATAAGATTCCAATGATTGTCAGTTGGCAATATATTTCCAAACCAATGTATTTTTATGTCACACATTTTCCTGATTATTTTGTTAATTTTTCACCTATATTGCGGAATTTGTGCAAGGAAAATATTTTCCGATGTATGCAAACTTGGTATCATTTGAAAGCCTATTGTATGTACTTTAATGCAAAATGAAAATATTTTTGCAAATCTTTCATCACGAGCCAAAAAAAAAACTCTTT
>JAMKCH010045017.1:0-12364 GCA_023653785.1 Ophioderma brevispina | reverse complement strand
GGGCAAAATTATTGGGACGTACTGTCCGTTCTGTTCCGCCCACGGTTCCGATACGCCACAATGACGCCGGCCCATCGGTTCAGCTCTCTTTTTAGGTTGGGGGGAATGAGGCTTGTGATCCACGAAATGTCCCTTTAATGATATTGATTAAAGCCAGGCAATCTATAATGTATTGGATATGTGTTTTCGTGAAAATCAAACAAACCCAAAACATTGACCTTTGTTACTATTGCAAGACACACGGAAAAAATCCAGGGTTCTTCTTACATGTTGCGATCCATCGCCCAGATTGTGACGGAGAAGAAGCGAGAGCGATCAACCTAAGAGGATTTTCAGCAAAAGTAAGTACACCCCCCATACCAAACCTTTTGAACGAGAAAAACGTACATAGTTATTAAAACCGCCGGGATCCAAAGCAAAATATAGTATAAAAACAAAAGTAGTTAGAGAGAGTGTATGTGAAAGCACAAATCGCTCAGCTAGTTTATATATAACTATGGCAGCCATAACTTTCTAATGCGGAAAAAATAGAGAATCTATTTTCATATTCAACCCTTTATTTTTATTGGCGCAGAGGTTGATCTAAGATTGGCCAATTAGATTTATTATAATTTGGAAAACATGTGTGGCGGCAAACACTGAAACCAAAGGTATAACTTAAAGATACCATCTTGACTCTATTGCGCATTAATGGCGTCCGGTCCGACTCATCTTGTCCTTACAATTGCCGATAATTAAACAACACCATATACACCAGCCTCGAACAACTGATTGGGCTTCCAATTAAAGGTGCCTCACCCGATTACAACATATACATTGCTTCGGTTTATTAAAAAGGCCATAGACGTTCAGCCAAAATATTTTCAGATGAACTGGGAAGGGGAAAAGCACCCCACACCAAAATATTCAGGTTTTTTAACGGGCGTGAGGAGTGGTGGGATCGAGGCCGTGAATGGAATGGTACCCTTAAACAGAGGGCAGTGTTTAAGATTCTGCTTCTCACCTTCAAGGCCTCATGTCACATGCCAAGCTCTCTGGCTCATCGCTGTATTTACCAACGAATAACATTGAGATCATATTATTTGTTACCAGATGAGTGCACTTAAAGCGGTTACTTATTACGACGAAACGAAACAGAAGCCTAACACTAGCAATGTTGCGGCTCCCGTCGTACGGAACTCATACAATAGGCTTCTTTTCAAGTTAGCTGCTGAACATCAAAGAAGGCCTATTGTATGCGTACCGTGCAACGGGAGCCGCAACATCGCTTACTGATTACACGCTATCGTTATACACGTTATGCATGCATGACGGAATAAATCCAATGGGGGTCTGTTCGTTTCGTTTCGTCAAATACAGTAAGCCCATAATCAAGTATCAAACACAATGTTATGGTCGATTAGATCCTTTTACTTTCGCAGAAGCCCTTTTGTGGAAAAAAACTCGCAATGAGTATCGCTCAGCCCAGTATTTAAGTCATGTCTCAAGACATTCCTTTTACGCAGTATTTCAGGGTAGACATACTATTCATTATGTTTCTGACGCAGTCAATCATTAATCTGATTGTGAACTTTTATTTATCTTTTGGTTCTCTTATTTTTCCACAATCGGGGTCTAGGTTTGTGTTTCAAACAGATTAGGTAGGGTACAGGCATCTGAATCCAGGAAAGTCAAAACTTCACTATGTCGCTGTATGATAGTATCCGATACTGTAATTTACATACATACATACATACATAATTTATATCCGCTTAACAGGCAGTCTTAAGAGCAGAACAACACGAATGAAATAACATGAAATATAAATAAGAGCAATAGCAAAGAACAGAATCAATTTTCAAACAGATGAGTCTTTGATTATTCGTAAAATGGCCAGGGTTTGTGCTTCCCTAATGTTACGTGGTGTAGGTGGTTGTTCCAAACACGCGGACCAAATGAATGAAGGCATTATCCGATGGTTTTATGGGTGAATGGCTATAGCAAGCTCGTGTGGTTGTGTCAGCAGCAGAACGAAGTGTCGTGCAGAATTGTATTATGAATGTCCGATTGAGGTAAGATGGTGCAAGGCCGTTAATACACGTATAAAATGATGGTGAGTATTTTGAAGTTGACGCGCTCTTTACAGGCAACCAGTGAAGGTCACTAATGTAAGGAGTGATGTGTTACGGGCGTTTGATGCCATAGATTGAGACGAACTGTTGATTTTAATACGTTTTGCAGTTTGGTTGAAATTATATTTTGTGCCAGCAGGAGTTGAGTTACCTAGTCAAGGCGAGATAATATCAAAGCACGGATGATATTGTGGCAAGAATCCTTATCAAGATAGCGCTCACGACGGGCAGTATTGCGAGTTGGAAATTTCAGTGTCTGGCACAGACATTCATAAGACACAAACATTTTTCGATGTGAAGCGCCTAAAGGCCTCTATACGGTGGGTGTTTGTGGTGGTGGGTGGTGGTGATGATGGTGATGATGACGAGGACGAACGAAGACTACGACATGGGTCCGTCGTAGTTATAGTCAGACCTTTGGCCCATTGCCAGGATGTGCTGACAGAGACACTCCATGTTTGGAAGAATCAGAGTAGGCATACTCGATACGTGTTACTAGGATTTAAATACGTAACGCCGGGAGTCTTAGGCACACATTTGTGAAGCACATCTCAAGTACAAACTGTTTGAGTGATTAAATATGTTGAGGGACTGACAGGTAAACCGCCTGAAACGCGATCTTATGCCGGCAAGTGTGCCTTAAGGAGAGGGGGCCAAAACAAATTTTGTTACAGGGTCAATTTTTAAAATTGATCCAATCATGTTGAAAAGCACACCATGTTATGTCTAAACCTTAAGGATTCAGAAAAGGTATCGTTTGTAATTTGTACCTCCTAAAGTTTCATTGATTTATATGCTAAAAACAGCAAAACAATAATAAGGGTCAATTTCAGTTGTACAGGGGTCAAATTTTAAAGTTGATCCTCATGTGGGATAAAAAATGGTGCCAATTATGGGTGGAGCTCATAGTTAAATAGGTAATAGTTTTAACTGTCTTAAATGCTTAGTTTTCCGATGTAGGGGGGGCCCAGACGGTCAACGTCCATATTGCATGCAATGGGGCTTGATCTTGTACCCCCCCTACTTTCTTAAGCCAGCATTTGAGACCACTCAAAACTATTCCTTATTTAATCCTCTGAAGCTCCATCCATAATTTCACCATTTTTTATCCAATCGGAGCATTTAAAAATTTGACCCCTGTCCCACTGAAATTTTGACCCTTTTATTGATTTTTGCGTTTTTAGCCTCTAACTTCCAAAACTTTAGGCTGTACATATTACAAACATACCTTTTCCTGAATCCTGATGGTTAGACACATAACATGGTGTCTTTTCCAACATGATTGGATCAATTTAAAACTTTGACCCCTGTTACAAACTTTGTTTTTGGGGCCCCCTCTCCTTAAGGCACCACTTGCGGCACTTAGAATCGCGTTTCAGGGTTCCTGTCAGGCTGTCTACATATTTGTATCACTCAAACCTTTTGTACTTGAGATGTGTACAAATGGTGCTAAGCTCCAGGGCTAAAGGGACATTTTTCTCTTTAAACAAAGTAGGCAAGGTTTATTGTGCAAGTCTTAACCCCAGCTCAACTTCCTGTTGCGAAGTATTAAACTGGGCCCTTTTGGCCATGGGATCAAAAGACATATTGTTAATTTTATTACCATACTTCACAGCCCGAATTAAGCCATTCTTTTCACTAAGTAATAACAAATATTATATTACCATTTTTGTATGTCAATCGTAAAGGTTGCAATTTTTTAGAAAATAATAAAATGCCTCTCATTTCTTTCTGAATATCAGTGCCAAGGGACATTGGATGAGTTGACTTCAATGTTTACAAGCACAAGTTAGCACCGGTCTACTGACATGTTAGAGGTGCGTAGAATATTCCCATACAGTTACAGCATTCATAGCCTTATCACGCCTAATTGAGCGCGAATTTTTAAAAGCCCAAGCCCTGCAGGTGCTCACGCATACTCCGGCCAGTGCTTGTTCGTTGCCCCGGCGTTGACGTCACTGTCACCTCATCTATACTATGGTACAGTTGACCTCAAGCAAATAATGATGTTATTGATAAGGAAACCATCCTGTATGTAGCGGACAAAGCATTAGATTTTTTTTTATTAGGAATTGCAAAGCATTGTTACTGACCGTGTAGTTGAAAAGTTTTCAGATGTTATCACCGCCCAAGTTTAGATTGAGCTTGCCGCGTTCGCGATGAATATCATGAGGAATTATGGGCACAGGGTGGAACTGGATGTTACAGAATTTGTCTATTGATCGATTTTGTCAATGATGACCAAGCCTAATATTTTCTGAGGGGTGTGCAAAATTCGTGCGTGCATTTTCTAGAAATCCAGTATGGCCGCTATCATTCTCAAATTCATCCAAATGGATAAATTTTATGCAAATAGATCCCGTTTTTTAAAGCACGAGAATCTTTGGACGGGTTATTGACTTGATTTGATCACAACATTACGATCAATCAGTCATGTGCCACCCTAAAACCCAATATGCCCTGAAATCATTTAACGGACCATAACCCATCAAGTATTTGTAATAGAGTCATAATTTTGCGCTCTATACCCTTCGGACCCAGATCTGACATGTGCAGTATGTTAACAAGTTTACACTGTTAAATGGCAGGTCAATATGACTGCCTTTTAAGATCTTTCAAACCTACAAATGGTCATATATTCATAATATATTGGCCGTCCTTTGAATTTAAGCTGTTTTACAAACAATATACCAATACGAGTTTACTGCTCAAAGACATACATCGCATATTTAATTTAAAACTTTAATGCTATTTTGGTGTTTTTAACTAACACAATACAGATTATCGTATTCATATGTTTTGGAAGACGGTAAAAAGCAGCCACAGTGGCCACCATCTTAAATCTTTGCATGTTAAAGAAACATAAATTTCAGATAATAAATGTCAATGGTAAATACTTATCACCATACCTTAACGTTACACCTTTATAATAATAATAGTCGATTGTAACTATACATATAATACACATATAATGTAGGTTTACTATTTTTAAAGGCGGCTGTAATGGCTTCGCATCTTTGAAGTTTGAAATGTTCATTAGAAAAGAAATGCCAGTTAAGGATTTCTTTCTAGTGATCAAATACATGTATCTCATAAGTGTAAAGTATAAAGCATAGCATATAAACACTGTAATCAAGCCTCTAACTGCAAAATGTGCGGAACACACAATTGACGTGTCCTGATGCGTTGGAAATGTTTTCTAGAGGTGTTAAAGTACCTTGCGATAATGTTCAATTGTAAACAGATTTGAACACCTGTAGAACACGTTTTTGGGTGTCAGTAGGTATTCAATGTAGCGTAATAGGTATACTGGAGTAGTTAAGATCATTTTAATGATTCCGATAGGCCATCTTTGGCTTTTGACAGACCATGTGGGGCCGCCATATTGGATTTTTGACTAAATTTTTACTAAGAAAATTTCAAGTGAGTCAAACCCCTCCCCAAAAAACATATGCGGTCAAAAACCCAATTTAACATAATGCTCGCGGGTCTTCTGAAAAATTTTTTTTCTCTTGCCAAGCATGTTGCCATGACTACTCAATTGATTAATGTTTCTCCACTTTTTGTTTTATCATTTTAAGTTCTTTCTTAATATATTTTTAAGTCTTTCTTATATCCTTGACCACTTTCCACTTGGTCATAAGTGGATAATCACGTGCTATTATTTGCGCGAGTCAATGCCGCATGAATTTAACACCCTACTGTCACTGATATTTAGGTAAAGAATTGTGAGCATTTTAGTCATTTCAAACAAATGCGCAACTATTGGATTTGACATAACCCAGAGTATCGATATTTCAACAATATTTAAAAACAATCTGTAACAGAAACGTTATTTCGCCTGATATCGTAATTCAAAGTCCGTATTTCAGCATCTTTCTCTCCCTGATCCCATCGCCTACTTGTAAGTGCTTCATTAATATAGTGGTATTAAAGCATCATTTCTCCTCTCCTGTTGCCAATAGAGATTACAGTTATAGTTTACTAATGAAGGCTTTATTTGTTTTGACGTTAATTAATAAGCATGATCAGCGGTGCTTTTGGCGCATGCATGATGAATCAGATCCTCAACATTTTACTTCACACCTTTAATTTTAGGGGTGTAGAGCTTGATTCGTAAAAATACAACGAGGGACTTTCCCATCCATGTTGTTCACTGACGTATGTCAATGTATGGAATGCCAGAGCGGAAATAAATACGATTTGCCACACGCTATAGGTCGAACTTCACGATCTATTTGTCAAACTTCACGTTCTAATCGGTCAAACTTCAGCGTTCTATCGGTCAACTCACGTTCTATCTTGGTCAACGTCCACGTTCTATTGGTCAAACTTCACGGGCTAATCGTCCAACTTCACGTTCTAATTGGTCCAACTTCACCTTCCGAACGTTTCGAAGTTTAATTGGACAAACAAGCACGAAAGAGAACCGCAAACCTTGGGGTTTAACTTGCCTGCTATTCTAAATGGCCTTAAACCATGCTTTGACTTTCTGTAGTGCACGACAGTAAATTACTACAATCATCTTATTACATAAAGACGGCTTATTCGGCTTTATTCACTTCAGGGGTATCTAAATACATGGTAGCATTCAAATATTCCAAACCCTGGGTTCGAAAAAAAATGAGGGTGCTTCTCTTCTGGAAATCTCATGTCTCTTAAATTTGACCCTCGTCCCGACTGGGGGGGGGGGGGGTACCATAAAAACCCCTAAGGGATGACCCCCGTCCGCACAAAAACGCAAAGAATGATCTGAGGCTTTTATTGTAATTGTAAGTTTCAATCCTTTTGGCGGTCATTTAGTCCAAAAAATGGAGGTACCCACCCTTCAAGGAGGTCAGGGTGGTAATTAAATACTGACAATATTTGTATTTTTTTTTTTTTTTTCTTATTTTTAGAGTAATACATGTGTATGCTTATTTGGGCCGGCACCCATCATTGCCAAATAATACCAATTCCGCTTGCAATGAATGGCAAAAATTGTCGAAAAAAAACCCATTGGCCTATTGAAGATTTTGCGTACAACTTTTGCTTAAAAATAACTCTCAGTTATAACTATAACTTCATATTGTTAAAACTTTATATAGTTTGTACTGATTTGAAGAAAGGTGTAGCTACCCACTGATCCCAACAAGTTGATGTTTGTCGTTATATTAGCCTACGGAAAAAATCAGGGTTGGAGACCCCCCCCTTCTTGGACCAATATAACAGTTGGCTGGTGATTTTTTTTGACTTTGCCACAGTTTTGAATAACTAATTTCTCAATTTTCTGTCTTTTTACTCTGTTTTACCTCCTAATCCTTGGAATTTGACTGTCCGCTGTCTTTCCAATGTAATTTGTATCGTAATTCTGATTTATCACACAAAGCAGAAAAAAATCTAAATACAACACCCCTGTGCAAACACTCCCCTCTCCCGATGCCCCAGTACTCCTACTAATTACACCAAAGAAGAGGCCGATTCGCGAAGATTCTCCATCTTGGGCCGCCAATACTATGTGTATATACCGCTTTGTAACCCAACCCCAAGCACCCAACATTGCAAAAATAGATCGCGTCATTTTTTGTACATCGGGCGGCGGTCATATTTTTGTACATCGACGTGAAGTTTAACCTATAGAGCGTGAAGTTTTGACCGATAGAGCGTGAAGTATAGATCGTCGGCATATTTTCAACAGGTATAACGCCCACGACTTCGACATGTATATCGTCGAGCTCGACAGTTAGGGCGTCGAGTTCGACAGTTAGGGCGTCGAGTTCGACAGTTAGGGCATCGAGTTCGACAGTAGGGCGCGAGTTCGACAGGTGGGAGCGTCGAGTTCAGCAGTAGCGCGTCGAGTCAACATGCAGGTCGTCAAGTTCACATACAGAGCGTCAAAACTTCGTATTTAATGTCCGCTCTGGCATGCCAATTAATTATGGAATCATATTGACAAACTTCACTTTCTATCAGTCAAACTTGTCAACTTCTATCGTTCAAACTTCACGTTCTATCGGTCAAGTTCACGTTCGTAATCCGGTCAAACTTCACGTCCACCGTTGATGAACAAATCTGACGACGATCTATCTTCACGCTCTAGTAGGTCAAACTTCAGCTCTATTGTCCAACTTTCCCGTCACGTCGATGTACAAATCTGACGACGATCTACAACTGCGCACGTCGAATGTTTTTGTGACGTCAATGTACAAAAATCGGACGCCGATCTATTTTATCGGACGTCAATCTATTTTATATGAACGTCATCTTTTTTTTCTTTTTTTTTTTTTCCAATTGTGGGATACGGGCGCTTCATAATTTGGTGTACGAAGGCTTTTGAATACGGTTTCTGTGTTTCATTTTAGCTGAGAGTTAACACATGTAAAAGCCCTTGCAACCATGAAAAATGGATGGGTAATACACGCTTTTTAAAAATGTGCCATTGTCTCTCATTAAATTGATGTCATTAATTATACTGATATTTGTTATCATATTTGAAAAAATGGGACCCCAACTCTATCGTCATAACCAATTTAAAAATATTATATACTTCATCAGTGGCCTTTCATCACAATTTCCTGATTCCAACAGCGCTAGTTTACACTGTAACTTCCGCCATTTGCTTGCATCTGTTTTTATTTTAGTAGCCACTTACAGGTGGCCACACAAGGAGAAAGGTGAATGAAAATTTATATGCCACTGTCTTCAAGCGAAGTTTTCCACAGGCTATTCTCATGGATTGCAAAACACCCTACATTTTATCAATTTCAAAGCTTCATTTCACAAAATATATTTACTATCCAATTTATTGCTGGACTAGTTGGCTACTAATTAATAAGTCACATAATATCATGACCATGTGACCTTAATATTTACCCGATGTTTCAATTTTTACATAATTGTAGCAGGGTCATTCCATGCCAATTCGGACACCATCACCATCACCGTCATGGGTTTCTTTCTTTTTGGTGTACTTATAGAACTCATGAGAAACAACCAATTGATTTGAGCTCTGTACCTCTTTGTTCGGGAAATTCAAGGTTTTGACCCCCAGTTTTAAAAGCTAGTGCAACCCCTGGCTAGGATCACGAAATAAACTTTAGACCACTAACTTGCAGAGACAAGGTCAGTTCCCAAGCCCCAAAGTTCAGAAATTGGGGATGCATATCCCTACCTAAAAAACGTTAACTGCCCACCCCTGGGCAAACACTTACATGTCATTGTTTGCAGTACACTCACAATAAAAATATGTGCGTCATGCTTATGTTATGATCAGTTTTACATTCCCAATTGTTCACATAGCGTGTGATCAGACCTAGCTAGCGATGGTTCACTAACCCTACAAATAGAGGGCTCCCTTTCAAAATTTTAAAACTTATTATTTTTTTTAGTAGTAGTAGTATGAACCATTAATACCTGTTAATGTATCATAATGTATCACATAATGGTGACTAAAGATCATGAAGCCTAAGAGTCACTTTTTTTTTAAAATGGCCCGTCGTTGAGAAAAATCAAGGCCTTGTCATGAATAGGGCGGGCATAACATTTTGACAGTAAAGTGCCGTGTACTTTTTCAGTGTAATTTTCACACAGAAATTCATGACTTGTTTTTTTTTGTCCAACAAAATTCCTAATTGTTATCGCTAGGATAGACACTTGATAATCCCCATTTTGAAGAGGATTGGTATGCCCATCCCGCTAAACAATGTACTGTTCAATTGACATGAAAATTATATTTTGTGCATGTGTGACCAACCCTATAGCCTAGGCCCGAGCCATAGTCCCTAGGGCATGTTAATACATTAATACTTTGCATAATTATAGCTCATATTATGATTTACAACACAGCATAACAATACCTAAATACACTCTGTAACTCTCTCTCGAGCCAGTGCGCTAACTAAATCCAAGAGAGAGAAGAGGGTGAAAAACAAAGTGCTTTAATTGATTTATTATATATACATCATTTTTTAATTTTATATACAGCTAATCGCCAACCATTGCAAACTAGATCGGCGTCATATTTTTGTTCATCGACGTGATGTGAAGTTTGTCGTCAGATTAGTACATCGACTACGTGACTTTGTGACGCTATAGAGCGTGAAGTTTAACCTATAGATCGGAAGATAGATCGTCGTCAGATTGTACATCGACGTGACTTGAAGTTTGACCAATAGAACGTGAATTTTGACCGATAGAACGTGAAGTTCGACCAAGAAGGCGTGAAGTTCCGACCTATAAGGCGTGCAAACTCGTAATTATGTCCGCCTGGCATTCATATCAATGTTCACAGAAACTCACACAAATTATTAAAGGCTACTCAGAGATTTTCGAAATATTATTTTTTTTCTGTAGTAATTAAAAATAGTCAACTAGAACTGAATATACTACTCACATAAAATGCTCAATTCCAAAGTTGAGATCAATCGGATTCTTCGTTTTCATGTCCAGTAGTACACATTTATGTACAGTATACATGCATAGGATACGTGTATAACAAACAAAATTCCCGGATCCGGAATTTTTACACAATGTTGTGATTTTCTATATGAGGGACTTCTATTTGAGTTTTAAGTTATTTCACACTGTTTTATTATATTACAAGCATTATGTATATATGCAAAAAGCACCATTTGTTTGAATTGAGGCGCCCTCCCCGGGAAATCTCCGAGTCAGCCTTTTAAATTCAAATCTACTATCAGAGTTTTGTTTGTTTGTTTTGTGTTGTTTTTATTTTCTTTGCTCTTGCCTGGGTTACTCATCGTGGATGTTATAAGATATCCTCTGTTCTTCAATGAGGCCAAGGGGTCACACATAAAAATACAATCAAAAACACAATCAAAATTATAATAATAATATAAACATATAAATAAATACAACAAACTATAATAGTTAAACCACATTAATACATAAAATTGATCAATTTTAGGCATATGTAACAAAACAATCACCATATTTAAAATTACCAATGAATACTAGAATCAAACTTTATGCTATCGCAATTTATATACATACTAAAGTAAGCACAACATAATGTATGGTATGTGTTAAAAGAGGGAACATTACCAACAATCAAAAGTATTGAAATAGATAACAAACATCTTAGATTACTCATGTTCATGTTTCAACAAAAAATTGTTTTTTATACAAGATAGCATCCAAGGATAAATAACATATATATAAAACCCTCTAAGCATTAAAAAATTAACAAAAAATTAAAATAGTCCTCAATTTATATATCTGTTTACATAATAAGCATTTAAAAAATACAAAATATAATACTATACCTAAAGTTTATTGATGAATTTACTGAAGTTATTGCAGATCGAAAAGGAAAAAAATTAAATACAAGTAGAATATTTAAGTTATTACAAATTTAAAACCTATTTTTTAAAAAACTGAAGTGCTGGTCGGTAGGGGATATTTCAGATTTGTTTGAGATTATTCCTTCACTTGCCCCCCCCCCCCGAACAGGAGACGTCTTCCCTGCTTCGGTTCTAGGTTTAAATTTATGAGCAATATTAACCTTGAGAGCTTACCCTTTGTCCCTTGTATTGTAAGTAAGAGTATTTCTAACCGTGTACACACGCCATCAAGACCATCAGGAACAAGTCCAGCTAGGCATTTTAAGACAATTACATAAGTGGTCATGTCTAAGATCACTTTTTTTTATAAAAAGCTTCCAGCCCGACTTGTTCCTCACAACGAAATGCGTGCACACAGGAACTTTGAGGATAGCTCTCCTAGCACGATTGACGTTCTAGTCCTGTTCCCTGGAGTGTGTATTGAATTACCCCCCAAACAACATCACAGTAATTTAATCGAGGAAGCACGAGAGCCTTGTAATTGTGATCAAGTCATTGACTGAAAGTCAACTCTCTATTTATAAAGAGACCAATGTATTTAAACAATTTGATTAGCTAGGTTCCCCGTGCACCACATTGATTGATCCAGTAAGGCCTAAATTACTTACTGACTACACTGTCAAAGATCCATTCGAAGATCAAAAAGATCGGGAAGATTTACTAAGGTTTTGATTTGAAGCCAAACAACATGGCTTTAGTCTTTTTTGCATTAGAGTGAGTTATTTCTATTCATATCCATAATGCGATTTGAGATATATCATAATTGAGCCGAATATTTATAGTGGTGAACATCGTTTGGGGCAAAACAAAAAAATAGCAGGTTTATCACATAAAAGTTGATTTTTGTTTCATTAGAAACACCAAAAAAATGGGAATATCATTTAATAAATTGTGAAAAAAGAGGGCCAAGTA